>VDFB02271358.1:68299819-68319514 GCA_007258455.2 Sequoia sempervirens | reverse complement strand
ATATATGGCAAAGCAATTAAGGAAGCATGCCTCAAGAAGCTAGGTAGGAAAAAGAAAGACCCCACTACCGTTCATGTGGTGGGACAACTAGCTGACATCATGCTTGGGAAAGTGATTGTCCCCAAGTACAATGACCCAGGTAGTCCTATGGTAGGATTTTTTATAAATGGGATCCAAATAAAGAATGCTCTAATTGATTTGGGAGTAGCAATAAAAGTAATAAATAAGGATATCCTACAGCAACTAAACATTTCAAGCATGAGATCTACTCCTACTGTCCTACAACTTGTTGATAGTTCCACTATTAAACTTGATGGTATTGTGAACCAACAATCTTGACCTACTCTAAACCATGCAAAACAAGATGCAAAAAAGAAAATAAAAGAACACTAACACCTCAAGATTAGCCAAGTTGAATCCAAAACAAATAAAAATAACAAACAAAAAATTTATACCTTGTCTTGGATTCATCCTTTGGTTGGCCCTGGATTGTTGATTTTGTGTGTGCTCTCTTTGATGGCAAGATACTAAAATGGATTCAAAATTTTGAGGTTTTGATAAGGAATGCAATGAGAAAAGTGGGTAGTTTAATAGATGGCTAGAGTGGATGCAAGATGAGCTTGAAAGTGTGATAATGGTGGATGAGAGCTTGAATTCTTGAGAGAGTTGGAGTTGAATGAAAAAAAATTAATGAGAAAATAAAAAAAAACTCTTTCATTTTATGGAGAGAAGCCCTAAAAAGATGGACGGTTGAGATTTTTCCACCATGGGCAAGATGTAGGGTTGTGGTGAGTTGAGGAATCACAAGCCCTCACATCTTGCCACGTGGAAGATGATGTGTCACAAGGAAACATGAGGTGGAGAGGGTACAAATAATGTGGAGGTACTTGAAAGTACCTTGGAAAAGGGATGATGTGACCTATCAATGATCACATGGGGAAGAGGAGAATCTTAGGTGAATATGATTGGGAGATCTTGTGGACAAGACAAGGTTCCCAAAAAGAGAGGTGAGAAGTACCTTGGATAAAACAAGGTGCTCAAAAAGGTAAGTACTTACCCACATGTGACTTGATGTGATAAGTCAAAGATTCTAGAAGACTTGCATAGGGATAAGGAGTCTTGAAAGGATATATGTGAATTAAAAATTCACATGGGGAAGAGAGGAATCTTGGGTGAATAAAAAGGAATTAAAAATTCTTTGGGGGATAGGGAGTGTTGACCAAGGTACTGATTAGACTTAACTGATCAGTGATTAGAAGATAATTAGTGGTTAATGAATATTAGAAGCCAACTTGCAAAAGTTGGAGGATGTGACATGTCCTAATCAAGAATTAGGCATATGCACATCCCTAATGATGAGATTGGGGGGTTGATTAAGATTAAGAAAAATATGTGACATGTGAGGAATTAAATAAAGAATTAAAGAGGGATTAAAGAGGGTAAGGTATTTAATTATTAACTAAATACCTTAGGAATTTGGCATAATTAAGGGTATTAATTAGATAATAGTGATATTACCTAATTAATGAAAACAAGAGGATGTTTAGACTAAGAGGGATAAATTTGGACAAATGCAAGTGTCCAAATTTGGATGTCTACATTTTTCCCCTCTTTGAGATTGTGTTACAAAGTAGCATTATTTCAAAGAATATTAAAACATAGAAGCTGGAAGAAGATGGTTAGATTGGGAAAGATGCCCCATCATTCAAAGGAGTGACTAGGAAGAAAAAATGATGGGGGTGAAGATGAAGATTAGTGATTGAGGATGCCCCCTCAAGAGGACATGCGAGTTTAAGAGAACACAGGTGTGCTCTCGAAATGGATGAGATAGTGCAAGAGGAGATGAGGGAGATGATGCAAAGGGATGGAACGATAAGCAATAGGAGATGGATGAAGCACAAATAGATTGAAGGACAAATGTGATGTTGCCCCAGTCAATCTACAAGCCAAAGTGGGTTGATGATGGATGGAGTGTTGTCAATAAGGGAATGATATGTCCCGAAACAACATGAGGATAGGGAAAGATACATCCTGATGAGTGGTATTGATGAGGGAAGGATACATCCCAAAACACCACTAAATGATAGGGAAGGATACATCCAGATGATGAGGATGAAAGTGTTGTTGATGAGGGAAGGATACATCCTAAAACAACACCAAGGATAGGGAGCATACATATTGAATATGGTGACGATGATGATAATGATGATTGGATCAAGGCTTGTAGCAAGGCCAGGAACAAGACCAAGGATGCAATTAGATGATTTGTGCTAGATTGAATGGATGAGGATTGGATTGGGATGCAAGATGGATGAAAGAAATGAAAAGGATGGGGGACAAGATGCTTAGAATAACCAATCTATATTATTCTACGAAGATGGAAGAAATGATGATAAGAGATTGGATGGATAGGGGAGGGAGATTGATGAAGGATGAATGGATGGGTGGGGAAGATGAAATGCAATCCTAATGAAATTTTCCATTTTTGGAGCACTAGTTTTTGCTATAGCATAAGACACAAGATGCCATAGTATGAAGAACCAAGGCCTATTCGTGTCTAATGCATAAAACAAACACAACAAACAAGAAGGTTATCCCAACACCCCAAAGTCGTGAAAACCTTGATCGGGTCAGGCATTGGGATAACCACAAGCACACAAGGATGCCCAGCATAACACAAGACCTCAGGGATCTTGGTGGGTACTATGTGGGACAATCGATAAGACAACAACAAAGAAAAGATCAAGATATTCCCCTATGGTTACCAGTCAAAGCACACCATAATATGATAGATTATGGTGACCTTGACTAGTGATGATAGGGAGCTTAAATGATAAACAAAATCCAAAAGCACCAAAAAGTCACAGTCAATTTCAAATGTCCTTTACCATAGGATCAAGGGGATGGATGGGATTGATGAGGTCTATTAGAAAGGATGCATCCTATTGAGATCGATGATGGATACTAAACTAAAAGATTGATATGATGCAAGATACTCAAAACCAATTGGATATGATGATATGGGTGGATCTCGTTTGTTAAGAACCAGCTAAATAAAGGCATATCTTGATGACACGACACAAGAGACGAGACACAAGACACAAAACTAACACACCCTAAAGACTTAGGGGCTCGGGGGTCGATCAAAGATTAGCCTTGCCTACGTGAAAGTGCAGAGCCCTCGTAGTTCGATAAAACGCTGATGACAAACCATGGATAAAATTGGAAAGAGGAGATGGAGACCTCAATAGTGGATGAAAATGACTAGACAGACAAAAGAAAAGACTGAGGATAGATGATAAAGGAGCCTCAGGGGCAGATCAAATGATCGACCTTGCCTACAGGAAAGTGCAGGGGCAATGTAGTTTGACGAAGATAAACAATGGATAAAGGATGATGAGATAACCCTGGATAAGGGGATAAAATGATGGGACCGATACAATGAGACAAGATAGACCTGGTAGATTGGATAGGATGATCGTGATCATATGAAGCTCAGGGATGGGATAGTTATCCAAATAATCAAAAGGAATTGGGAGGGTGATACGATGGGGAGATGAGTGATGAGAAAGGATAGGAGATTGAAAAGATGTGCAAAAGAAGATAGATGATGGCGATAAGATAGATGGCATTAGGTTACATGCGGAGTAGCCTATAGCTAGATACCAATGACAAGGGATTATGAGATATAATGAGGATAGAGATAAACAGATAGGAAGATAAGGATGGGGAGACAGAAGGGATGCTATGATGGATGGATAGGGGGATAAGGATGAGGAGATGGAAATAATTTCTATGATGGATAGGATGATAAGGATGGGGGGATGATAGGGATGCTATGCGATATGAAGGATGTCTCCAAGGACTATGTCACAAAGGAAGTAGATGCCCCCACTCTAGATATGTCATGTGTGATGAGGCATGAGGGATGGAAGGTAGAAGGATAGGCTAATAAAGTAGTGAGATGGATATTGATAGGATGCATGGATAAGGAAGGAATATTGATGGTAACATGACAGGTGGACAAGGAAGGTAGATGGATGCAAATAAGGATTAGGATAGTGTATAGGTGAGGAGAATGTATGCCAAGAGGTATCCAAAGCATGCATATATGTTTTCCCCTATCTATATCAAGATCACGAGGATGGAGGGATTGGGATAAATGTGATACAGTAGGAAAAATGTGCAAGATCAGTTGAATGAAAGAGATGGGTGAAGGAGAATAGAGTTGCCCCCAAGTGCAAAAGGAAACGGATGGGGATCACGCATGACACCTGTTTGCCAGGTTTTCATCATGGTACTTATCCAAGGTTCTTTTTTGCCAAGTTTTCACCATTGGATGAATTATTTCTCTTTACTTTTTTATTTTTTCTTTTTTTTTGTACTTTTTTGAATTTTTTGACTTTTTTGCTTTTTTGGATAATATGTAGAGGGAGATGCATAAGGATAGGGTGTGGAGTTAGAATACATGTGATAAAGAGATGGATGAAGGACTCAAGCATAGAATTCCATAAGAGGTACTAAGAGCCCATGTTTGAAATGACTATTGGATGTTGGTACAACCTTATTAGGATAAATGGATTATGCAAGAGGATGGATTAAAGGGATTTGATGGGGGAGATATGTAGGATAATGGATGGGATGTTGGAAAGTGTATGGATGGAATGATGGGGTGGATGTGTGATGGGGAGATGTGTTCAGGACCAACATTGGCACATGTGGTGGTGGATGTGAAAAGATAGGAGGATTAATGGATGGAGAATATGGGGATAATGGAGGAGATGAGATAGTGAATTTTGGGACATAAGGACCCAAAATAGATTTAGGAGAGGGTGGATGAAAACGATTAGCTTTTGAATTAGAAACTTTGGCTGTTGTTATAGATTTTTCATTTGAAGGAATTGCATCTTTTTTCTTTGGGTTCCACATGGTTTTGATCTTTTCTTTGGTGGGCCTTTGTGGCCAATGGGTTTGATTTGGATTTTGGATTTGATTTTTCTTTTCTTCACCATGTTTTTTAGAGGGGATATGGGGAGCTTTATATTTATGTGGATGTTTGGATTTATGCATTTTTGCTTTAGCATCCAAAGTGATTTTGATAGCAATGGGATGGGTACAAGAAGATGGATGATGTTGAGCGATGGAGCTAGGATTATGAGGATTATGTGTAGATGGAGGATGTGTAGGTATGTGCCTTTGTTGATCCTAATTAGGGGACATGAGAGTGGGATGTTTATGATGGGTGATGTGGAGGGTTGATGGATGGATGAAAGGATGAATAGGACGAGATGCAGGAGGTGATTTTGGGATATAAGGGCCCAAAATAGATGTAGTGGTTGGAGGGACATAGGGACCCAAAATGGATGGAGCAGATGAGGGAGGAATATGGATGGTTGTTTTGAGGCAGTACGATGGAGGAGGGGGGATGGCAGCAAATAATCTGGTGGAGCGATGGGAAGAACCTATATTTCTTTTGGAAGAGGCTCATTGAGGACGTCTAGAGGTTGTACCAACATCTTTAGGTTGTAAGTTTTGAGAAATATGACCAAGACCTTGCATATAGATTTGTTCTTTGACCTAGATGGGCTCTAAAATACCTTGCTCATGAAGGCCTAAACCTTTTCCTTGATTGTTAATGTTCTTGAGCATTCGATCCATGATAGGATTTTTGTTATTCTGGAAGAATGATGTGAGTCCATTATTAGGTGGAGGATTATGGGTGGCTTATATGCTTTGTTTTTCTTCTACAAGGAGACCGCCATGGAAGAATGTGAGGGTACCAAGGGGATATACAAGCGATGTGGGGATAGTAGGTTTAGGCAACGATGGAGGATCATGAGATGGAGATGATGGGATAGTAGCATCTAGATGGGTGGTGTCAGGAGAGGGGTTAGGGGATATGATAGGATCTAGATTTGTGGTTGTGGGAGATAAGAGCTCATGCGATGGAGTGGTCGGATCTTGAGTAACAAGGGGATCATGTGATGGGATGAATGGGGGACTATGATCTTGAGGTGGATTAGAGGGTGATAAGGGATCATGAGATGGAGGGAGTGGATCTGTAGTGACAAGGGGAGCATGAGGTGGAATGGATGAGTTAGTAGGATCTAGAGATGGAGAAGGGGATATGCTGGCATGCTCTGGATCAAGCTCTTGGCAAGCTTCATGGTCTGTGGGAGGTATGATGGAGTCTTGGAGGGACTCTTCAAGTGGGGGAGATGGAAGGATGGAGGATTCAAAGCATTCATCAGAATGTATTTTAGTGATACTAGGGGTAGGAGAAGTGGATTGGATTTGGGTGGATCTAGGAGTAGAAGATGGTGATGGGGTTTGGTTATCTTCAATGGGTTCAGTGACTCACAGAGTAGGAGATGGGGGCTCAATGGATTCAATGGGTTTGATGATTTCAGCGGTTTGAGTGGTGCTATCTGTTGTAACATCAATGATAGGTTTGAAATAGAGAAGGGTATCATCACTAGTGACCATGGATGATGGATTGGGATGGCATGGTTCCATGAATTCAAGATGTGGAGTGGGGAATGTCTTCTTTGTCATGAGTCCTTGGAGAAATGTTGGAGTAAGAAATTTCCATGCTCGAGGCTTAGATGGAGAGGTAGGAGTTGATGAAGGATTAGGGATTGGTGAAGGATTATCTTGAGGAACGGGATTGGATGGAAGACTAGGAGTAGATGGAGGATTAGGGTTGGATGTAGGACTAGGAGTAGATGTGGGATTAATATTAGATGAAGGGTTAAGATAGGGATATTGGTATGGTGAATTAGGATTGGATGACATGGATGGTGGATCGATGCTAGAGGAAGTAGATGGGGAATTAAGATAGGGATATTGGGACGGTGGATTAGGAAAAGAGGATATGGCTGGTGTGTTGTAATAAAGGTATTGGGATGGTGGATTAGGATGGGAAGATTGAGATGGAAGATTGAGATAGGGAGATGTGGATGATGGATTAGGATAAGAAGATGTGGATTTTAGATTAGGATAGGTTGATGTGGATGTTGGATTATGATGGGAAGGTGTGAATGTATGAGTAGGATGGGCAGATTGGTATGGAGGATTAGGATAGCGGGCATATGTGGATGAAGGATTGAGATAGGAGGATGTGGATGGGGGATTAAGATAGGGGTATTGTGATGGTGGATTAGGATAGGAAGACATGGATATTGGATAAGGAGATGATGCAAGTGAAGGATATGATGGGGATGCAGGTGAGGAATATAATGGATATCCCTTGTCAAAGGTAGCATAAGCAACGTGATTAGGCATGGATGAAGACATAATGGGATAGATTGAAGGGGTGATTAGATTGTGGTAAGTGGATGGAGAAAGCTTACTAGCGATGATAGCGTCAAGGGGATCTATTTCATATTCTTCTTGATCGACAAGACTTTTGTTATCATCGTCAACATAATTAGGGTTTCCCTTGATTACTATTGATGGAGGATAAGGATTCATGATGATGAAAGGATAAATAGGATGGATCAAATTTTTTGAATGGAAACAGACTAAAGCTCAAATCGGGATTGGATTAAAGCTTAGATTAGGATTATTAGATGATGTGATGGGATTGATTATGATGATTGGATTTGATTATCAAAGGATGATCACGACATCGAATTTGCTTCAAGATGGAAGTAGATTGATTGGGTTGAAGGTGATTGGATAGGGATGTGACTAGATTGGATTGGATAAGATCAATTGATGATTGATAAGATTGACTGATGGATCAGATAGGATGGTGAAAGGGATTCTAAACCCCATTCAGAGATTACCCTAGGTGAATTAAGATGCCAATTGATCAGATTAAAGGATAGATAGATGATGACGGCATTGAATCCAACTTGAGATGGAAGTGGATTGATAGGGCCGATGAGGATGATCGACTTAGGATGGATGACAATCCTAAGCAGATGTTGATAATGATGATTAATTCAGACACTTAGGTCAATTTGGATAATAATTTCTGAAACAAAGTTCAAGGGATTTAGGTGGGGAAAATGATGAGGGATACCTAACCTAGAGATGTTATTGGATGATGTACCTATGTGATTTAGATGGGTAGACGAATGATTGAATCGGGGAAAAGGATGATCAGATTGGGGGAAAAAGATGATCGAATTGGATGAACAACTACTCGAAACAAGTAAATAACTACTTGAAATGAATGAACGACTCTTGGAACAAGGATTCAAAAAGTTATAATGGATGAAAGATTACTCAGAACGAGTAAACGAATGATTGAGAGGGGTGAACGACTACTCGAAATGAGTAAACGACTACTAACAATGGATGAACGACTCTCAGAACAAGAAGATGAAAGCTCAAAATGACTAAATGATTACTTGAAATAGTTGTACGAGAGCTTGAAATGATAGAAGGTGGTTCAGAACGGATGAATGCTTACTCAAAATGAGGGAACAAATGATTAGAATGGGTGAATGGCTACTCGGAACAAGTAAACAATTACTTAGAATGGATGAACGAGTACTCAGAATGAGTAAACGAGTGCTTGAAATGGATGAATGATTCTCAGAACGATAAAATTAAGGTTTAGAATGGATGAACGTTTACTCAAAACAAGTGAACAAATGATCAGAATGGGTGAACAACTACTCAGAATGAGTAAACAATTACTCGAAATGGACGAACGAGTAAATGAGTGCTCGAAACGAATGAATAATTCTCAAAATGAGAAGATGAAGGTTTAGAATGGATGAATGTTTACTAAAAATGAGTAAACGAGTGATTGAAATAGATGAACGACTCTTAGAATGAGAAGATGAAAGTTTGGAATAGATGAATGATTGGTCGGACAAAGGAAACAATTTCTGGAAAGGGATGAACGATTGGTCAAAACAAGTAAATGAACACTTGAAATGGTAGATGGAATCTTGGAACGAGGAGATAGATGCTTGGAATAGATGAATGATTACTCAGAATGAGTAAATGATTGATTGAAACGGGTGAACAACTACTCGAAATGAGCGAAGGAGGTTTAGAATAGATGAACAATTGGTTGGAAAAAGGAAATGATTATTCAAAAGGGATTAATAAAAGCTTGAAATGAGTAAATGATTGATCAGAATGGATGAAAGATTACTCAGAATGAGTAAACGATTGATTGAAATGGGTGAACGACTACTTGAAACAAGAGGAGGTTCAGAATAGATGAATGATTGGTTGGAAAAAGGAAACAATTATTCAAAAGGGATGAATGAAAGCTTGAAAGGAGTAAATGATTGATCATAATGGATGAATGAATGCTCAGATGGAGAGATTGACTCTTGGAATGGATGAAAGGATGAATAGGACGAAATTGAAGAAGATAGTAGGGATCTTAAGATTTGTTTCGATACCCAAAGATCTTGGTTGTAGATGGACTAAAGCTCAGATTAGGATTGGATTGAGGCTCATATTAGGATGATTGGAGGATGTGATGGGATTGATTCTATAACAAGTTCAAGGTTTTTAACTAGAGGACGTAAGATGTTAACAATCCAATTTTTCCAGATTTGGCTGTTTTAAAAAATTATCAAATTTTGTCATTTTAGGAAACTTCACAGACATACCTTTTGGCTACATATGGACTAAAGCTCATATTAGGATTGGATTGAGGCTCATATTAGTATTATTGGAGGATGTGATGGGATTTATTATACACCAAGTTCAAAGGTTTTAACTAGAGGACGTAAGATGCTGACAATCAGATTTTTCCAGATTTGGCAGTTTTCAAAAATTATCAAATTTTGCCATTTTAGGAAACTTCACATACCTTTGAGAGTCCAATTTTTTTCCAAAAAAATACTCAAAACTAAGATAGGATGAATTTCCAATTAACATCCTGCAGACACGTCAAATTAGCATTATGCATATTCATCCGCTCAATAAATAAATCAAATGCATCACATCCATTCACCTAGTAAATCAGGTTCTTATCATCAAAAGCTCAATCATAGTTTAATTAAATAAATCAAGCTTTATTTAATTAAAATCTCAAACATGCATCTTCCATCCTTTTCTGATTTAAATAAAACAAATATTTAAGTCTTAAAAGTCAAATCATCTAATCAACATTAAATCAGCATAATCATCATCTATTTAATCTAACCCTGATTAAATACTCACCCACTTGCATTCTCTAGATTTGGCCACTTGCACATGAAATTGCATTTAAATGATTTATCAAAATCTTTATTTTCAACTTGGCATAAAGGGAGAATATTCTCCAAGTTTGAATTTCCCAAGTGGATATGTACACCCAACAGAGCATTTATGAGGCCTTACATGTCTCTTACATGTCCCCTTCCAAAGGTCAAACTTAGCATTCATTGCAAATTCAAATTCAAATTTTCCCTCTCATGGGCACTCTTCCCAAATCTTGCACAACCATCAACCAATCACCATTTGACAAGTGGCCTCCTATCATTGGCAGAATCTTTAATCCCACATTGGTCTCTCTTCAACACTTGGCATTTTGAAAATCTTTAAATACAGGCTTCATCCTCAAGCAAATCCTCCACAATCTCTTGCAAGGTTACTCTCTTCATTTGAGATTTGATCTTGTCCATTTCACTCCATCATCTCCATCATTTACACAACTTGAGCTTTGATCAAGGGTTGGGAAAGGGTCACTAGCACATGTGACACCAATCCACTATGGGATAGGTTTAATGTCATGTTTTTGTATGCTTTTATTTGATTTCCCTTGTTTCATTTATGGCATGATTAACATGGCTTATTATTCCATAGGGATGTTGAAATGTTGTTTTATTTTAAACTAACCATTTGCAGATTTTAGCATCCACAAAATGGCGCTAGAAGGAGGGCAGGAGAGATTTTTTATCTCTTTAATGAAATTAAAATCTTGAAACTTTCATATGATCTCCAAACGTAGTTTGATAATTCATCCTTCATTTCACATATTTTGAAAAAAAAAAAATCTTTTTTTGCAGCCTCTATGAACTGTATTGTTTTGCTTGTTTAAAAATCTATTTCCTGTGTACTAGTGCATTGATATACACTCAAATGCTAGCGTAACGGTGTATTGTTTCACTAATCCCTGTGATTTGCAGATAATCAGGAATATTGTGTTTGTATGGTAAAGATGACTGGTATTTATTATTCTGTGTCTCAAGAATCAGGAAGGAAATAACACGATTTGGAATTGATTGAGAAACAGAGGAATGCCTTTGCAAATCAATATAGGATTTTGTGGATAGTAATTTGATTCTGATCACTGCACTTAGATCCTCTATTGATTGAGATTTTTATGCTTATTGTAATGCTTATTCATGCGCGTGTAGTGTTATTTGCTCGCATCTATTCTCTATACACGTTATGGTGTCTTTCTGTCTGTCACTATTTCCTGCGCATTTATGACTATTCTTTAGTGACCTTGTTTTTGATTGTTCTCTTATACCAATAGATGAAATTCTCTTGGGCGGCCAGCGTATAAAATGCATCCATTTGGCATATGAAGCAAGTTTATCAAATCTAGAAAGGTAGCAATAGTACAAATTCTCAAAGAACATTAAAATCATTTGATACATCTTTTCTACCTGCGAACTGCATTAGATCAAACGTCCATTTGTAGCTTACAAATTGAGTATCTTGTTTTTCTTTTTTACACCTGCCAGTAGTATATATTTGAAATCTTCCTAATACCTTTCTTGCGTGCCCTTTCTGGTATGGTAGATTGACTTACAAGATATTTGATTTTGCTAAAAGTGTTGCTCACTAGATCTTGATTTTTGCACAGAAGAGTAGTTAAAAATCTGCCTGGCGAGCTGTCAAACCATGCCTATGAAGTTATCACATCTTTCCTAAATCCTATAAGCTCGTACACACTGGAAAAATGTTCTTACAAAAGGTCTGAAATCTGTCCTGATGAGGAGTGGCCGTATTCAATTCTTGGCTGGCGCAGCTGCCTCAGGCATTTATGAAAATTGTTGACTTCAGATGCAAAAGAGAAAAGCACGTCTTTTAGAGTGCAGTCCACCCTTAACTACTGAGACCACGCCTTTATTGCATCTAGGCCTTGCTAACAGCACTACAAAAGGACCTTGATTTTCATCAAAGCATATGAGTTGATCTTTGGTAAAGTCAAAGCAGGGATATCGATTTAAATATGTTGTGAAGTCACAAAATTAAGCATTAATGTTCATCAATCTGTCTTTTAATGAATTCAAGCACATTTTGGACAGCAGCTGTTTAGTGTTTTGTTTGAAGTTTCATTATGCCTTTTGCTTTTTTCTGCGCAGATCTTCTGACCTTACACTTACTGATTTGTAGTAGCAGGGACGTCATGGTAGTTGGATGTGTTCCACGTTGAAGTAAAGGCTAGTAGATATGCTCTAAAGAACCTTGAATGTTGTGACTACGACAGTGTTTTATACGGCTGAGTGTTGGGTGTTCACTGTTGTGAATGGTAACAGCTTTTATGCGTTTATCTATGATTTATATATTTATATATGTTGTTGCTTTCCTCACTGCCAATGGTTTCTACTACACCAAACTATCCCTCACTGGTATTAACTTTTTTCTCCAATTTGGTGAGCTGCAGCATAGCTGTCATAACTGCGATATGAGTAGATCTTTCCTAAGGTCAAAGCATGTATATTGATTTAATTATGTTGTAGAGTTGCACACTTAAGCATTAATGTTCATTGAATCATTGTGATTTTTATGATAGCCAACATTTAGAATAGGGAGGGTGCCCTTGAAAGACATACTCTTTATGATTGATGGTCAACATTTGAAATTGAGGAGAATACTTTTGAAAGATTTGACCCATTGATATAGTTCATTGGCATTATACTATGAATCATTTTCATCATTATGACCATGCTTAAACTTTGAAAATTATGATGATGCCTTTTGACTAAATCATTGGCCCGATACCTTTGATGATGTGGACTAGGATAAGTGAAGAAATGGATCTAACAAGTGTGATATTTTTTTTTTTCAATGACATTACTATCAAAGCAAAAAGTCACTTTTAAATCTTTCTTTTATTATCATTGGTTTTCTTTCAATTAATATCATGCTATTGTTTAGAGTTAATAATCAAAAGACATTTAATGTTTTAAATCTCACATGATTTGTCTTTTTGATGGAATAGGTACAAACGAACAATGAAGGTACCAAAAGCGAACAAAGGCAAGGTGAACAAGGTACAAACGAACAACGAAGGCAAGAAGGAAAAGCGAAAGCAAAAAATCAACGAGGAGGCTAGCAAACGAAGACAAAAGGGGGATGATTTTTTTTGAAAACACAATGTGTTTTTTAACACTTTAAGTGTTGATCAACACTACTTCACGAAGTTGTTTATCCTTTCATTTTAGAACACTAATTTTCATTTGGGTCTAAAACGAACAATTTAATTTTCATTGCAAGGGGCTTAAAACGAATCTTAGGATAAACTTACTAGAGTTCGTTTTGGGCTAAAAATTGGACAAGCAATCTTCATATTTCATTTGGTACTTAAAATGAACTCACAATTGCTTTGAAGGTTATAAAACGAACAAGTGCTTGAATTGTGTGATTGTCTTTTGAGTATGTATCCTCTCCCCTTGCGTTTCGTGTGATCTAGGGTGCAAGAGAAACACTCAAAATACATTTTATTGCTTTGAAACACTTCGATTTGGGCTTAAAAATTGAACATCTTGTGCGAGTGTGAGTAGGGGCATTTTCACGTACATTCTCTTTCTTTGTGCCATCAAAGATCGACGAGTTACGGATTGTGTCTTTGCTCACTTTGTTTATCTTAGGAGGGCCCGCCTTTGGGGAAAAGTACTCACCTGGATCTACTCAACCCAACACTCTAAAGCCAAGAGTATTTCCACGGATATAAATGAGGGTTTTGCCAAATCACGTGGTTGGCTCCAACAGATGGATCCGAAGGGGACTCTGTCAGTATGGGTCAATCTCCACTTAACTAAAAGTCCTTACTAGAACCTATGTGCTAGAATTTGCCAAAATTTTAATCTATTTGTTGGTGCAAGAACAACCATTCCGGGCCACCCCACACCTTACGGCCTTCTAGTAGAGATGGAAAGCACGCCATGGGAGTTTCATGGGTGTTGATGCTTGGCTGCCCCATTGACGCTAATGAGCTATGGAGGGGAGCCGCTGGGGTCAAGCATCTAACCATCCGCTAGAGATAAGCATAGTGGACTTGTCCAAGTGGGAATCCAACAAATATTGTCTTACACATCCATAGGGCTTGTAATTGTTCTTCATTTGAAAACACAAGGTGTATTCGAAACCATTTTGCAAACAAACATTCAACATGATTCTCAAAATTTCAAACCCTCTTGAAGACAAATATCATTGACTCAATCCATGTTATGGATCTTGATTCATGTCTCAGAGGTTCCTAAGCATTGGATTATACCTCAATTTGTCTTCTTGAGTAAACAATAGGAAAACCCTTGCCTTAAGTTCATTGAATTTCCACATAAAATATCTTGTGGGGTTTAAAGAAATTAAGACATTGGACATCTTAGTTTGAAACTTTAATCAAAGAGAGTGTTTTTGGTAAAATAAAGCCATTAAGCAAAGATAACAAATTGGACCCCACACATGTGCTTGATATCTCTTGGTCATATTGGTCTTTTGATTGCTCTTAGAGAAAAGTGTGTTCTTCAATACCTTGGCCTAGTAAACAAAGTCTCTCTAAGTCTCTTAGGATCAAAATCAAACACTTCATTCACCTCAAACATTTATCAACATCATCCCACAAACAACTTTAGAGCTTTGAAAACGTCATTACCTAGACTTGGGTACATTTCCAAACCAAATCAAAATCATTTGTTTAGTTAGGTGTGTTTGGATGAATCCTTCCACGCACACTTAGTTAAATTATCACCTCTTTGAACAAGTTCATCCTAAGATAACATCCAACATTTTAGGGTTTACAAGTTCATCATCCACATCAAACAATCAAAATCAAAATCCCTAAGTCTAGCATTGATCCAAAGTTCTTAAACGTTCATCACTCATCATTTACACATTTCATCCTCCATCTCATCATTGGTCCTAAGAATCTTAGAGGTCACTTTCGCAATAAGGTCATAACACAAGAGGAACATGGAATATACACTTGATCCATACATCTTGAGTAATCTAAATCAATTGAATCTTCAAAGCCTTGCAATGCCTATCAATTATCAAAGTCCATACATGGGATCATTACCTTCGACAAATGTCAATGGTACAACAAGTGTGAGTATGCCCAAGTCAAAGTTTGGAACACATTTCCCAATGATAGATCTAAGTCCAAACCTACAAATCCACCAATCAAATAATCAATGCATGAGCCTTGAAACGAACAATGGCATTCCACCAAATCCCTACAAACCAAATGTGGATGTACCAAGTGCAACTTTTCGAAACATGAATCCTAACTCGGAAAACTTTGGAAAAATGATTCCCAATACCAACAATGTTCATCCTATCATGCCAAATCTGAACATCATCCCAAATCAAAACATTATCCAAAGTCAATTTTCCCATAATCCCATTCAAAAACCGCAAGCATGCATGCCAAAACCACTTGAACACAAGCCAAATCAACTATCTCAAGTGAGTCAAGATCAAAATCAAGAACAAATTTGGGGAGATCAAATTGTGGAACTTTCCAAAATAGTTGAGGCATTGCGCCAAGGGAAATCTCCACCACCATTACCTACATCATTCCTTGGTTTAGGGATTCCCCCTTTACCTAACACCAATCACGCCACCCAAATCAATCCACATAACGCCAATAAAGCCATCACATCAAATCCTTTGAATATACCATCGACATCGCACCAACAGATGGTATCCAATCAAGCAACAATGATGATCCCAACTAATCAAAATACGGTCTCCCAAGGACCTATCACCTCGGTTATTCCAACCATCACTATCCCTTCAATCATTCCAACCACCACTATCACTCCCATCACATCTCAAACCCCCACAATCAATCCAAGCGTATCTCAAACACTTGTCACTACATCCAACATGATTCTAAATCCACCACCACCCCCACCACCAACAATTTCCACCACATCAATCCAATACAATGCAACATTACAAGCTGCTTTTCAAAAGGGATTACAACAATATCTAGCCATGCAACAAGCAACACAAGCTCAACAAGTGAAACAATCCTCTCAAGTTGCCCAAGCCTCTCAAGCTACCCAACCAACACGAGCACAAACACAAAAGATGACAACTATTGAAAACAAGGATCAAGATCAATCCATCATTGAGCACACATTTACTTCATCAAATGATCAAATCGACATATGTCAAGAGTCACTTTTGAATCACGATCAAAATCCACCAACAAAACTCGACAATGAGCCAATTCAAGAAATATCAACATCACTTGACTCTATGGTCGAAGACATTCACAATCTATCCATCGCAATTGTCGAAAACAACGATCAAAACCTCTCCATTGAGGAGCACATTGAGGATGTATCTACACAATCCGATGATAAACTCACCATACATCAAGAGCCACTTTTTAGTGATCTCTTTCAAGGAGTGTTAGGGTTATTTGATCCTATTGACATAATGCACGATCCATCGACCTATGATCATGTTGAAAATGTCTCTACATCGCCTTATGAGGTAGAGGACATATCTCAAGAATTTATTCCAAAGCATGATCAAAATCTTTCACCAAAGTCTAGCAATGGTCATTTTCAAAACATGTTGATCCCCTTTGACCTCATGGTTACAGATGTTGAAGGAACCTTGAACTTGACCATGCCTAATGTCGACATCCAAAAGTCCTTTGTAAGAAATCCATCCTTTGAAGCTGTCCCATGTCAAGAACTTGATCCAAAGCATGTCGAAAGCAACTCCGAAATTAATCAAGATCAAGAATTTGTATCTTCAAGATACTACAATAATCTAATGGATACTCTCTTATCTCTGCAAGACGATAATATCCATGTAGCACATACTCCTCCATCTACCTATGAGATGCTTTCTATGGATGGACACATAGATGATCTTCATCTAGAACAAGATCTTGCTACACAAAAAGAGCAGATTACTAATTCCTATAATCAAACAGAGTGGTCAACATCAAGATCAAATATGTCCCAAAGTTAGATTGAGGACATCATGAATAAAGATATCCATCATTATTCGCCCAAGGAAACAAGTCAGATAGAACATCCAAAGTTAGTAGAGCGGCAAATTGAAACAACGTCACCTACGATGGTCATTTATCAGAAAATGCATTTTAAACAAGAGCTCTTGGAACAAGCGAAATTAAAACATGAAGGTACTACTACCACCATATTGGGGGCAACTTCGTCTCAAGCAAACGTCAACATAGGGAGCACGAAGAATCCTTATGATGAAACTAGTGTCAATACTACAACTAGCCATGTCATGAATCTTCATCCACCCATCACCCCATCCATGAATTGGGACCAACTTCGAAGGAAAATTTTGAATCAAAGTACGAAGAATGTTATCAAAGCAAAAGAAGCTGAGAAGCATAATGGACAAATCAAATACAAATGGATACCGAAGAATACAAAGAAAGATTATCCCTATCAAACTCCATCAGTCAAAGAAACTATGGGGCAAAATAAAAGAGGGAAAGGTATCCATCAAAGATGTCCACAAAATCAAAAGCAGGCTTTTCAAGCGACGTACAAGGTATATCAAGCAATTGGTCCTAATTCCATGCACACTTTCGTATCCACCCATCATTGCTCATCTTCCCAAGTTTGGAGAGTCAAAGGTTCCAACTATCAACCAATCCATCTCTTATCCCTAAACACACTCCATCCCATGCCTCCACGCATAATATCCAATTCTTACATTGACCGTAGTACAATCGACCCTTCATCATAAGGATTCTCGGCGCTTTATGCACATGCACAAAGACAGAGTTAACTCTAGATCGATGAAGGATCAAGAATACCAAAAGTGCATTCAAGTGCACATATCTTAGCAAAGAAACTCCTTCAAGTAGGATATCGATGGCACATTATGACAGGGGCATCTACATCAGCAACACCTTGTGATTCAGCATGAGCTTAAAATCTTTCGGAAAAAATACAAAAAAATCAAAAAAAATATGAAAATCCAAAAAAATCAGAAAAAAGGATTGAAAATAGTAAAGATAAAAATTGTCCTCTAGTGAAAACCGCATGGGCGGCGCTTTGGGCAAGACCATGATGAAAACCTGGCAAACAGGCGTCATGAGTAGAATCGAGCATCTACGTGTGCCAGTTCAGATGAAAGCATCTTATCCCATCCATAATAAATCGAGCATTCCATCCATCTTATCCATAATAAATCCATCCATCCATGAACCATTTATCCAATCCATTCGCATCTATCTGCATCCGTCATCTTAGTTATCTTGATTTTGATGAAATTTTGGGGCACGCTTTACGCTTGCTTATAGTAAAACATCTTGACATGGGTCATTTTCATCAATCCTATCCTATGCAGTGTTATCTGAGCCATGAAGCATTGTCCAATGAGAATTCTTTATCCGAACACCTTATCTTATCGCAAGATAATTCGTCACATCCTTCGTATGCTTACCATATCCATCCATCCATACACCTATCCAAGCATCCATCCGTAACATTCCATACATTGCTAGACATTGGGGGCAGATATATACATCTTGCTTCAGGAATAAATCTTTGTCTATATCCTCCAGCTTATGTGGCGATTCGAATATTGGTAAACGTGAAATCAAATTGGTCAAACATTTGTGATCTAGAGTCTGAATCACTAGCCCATGGCATATTTTGACGAGAAAACATTCCTTATCAGTCTTCATCTTTCATCAAACATCAATCAATATCAGTCGCATCTACGCTGCATGTCAAATGTCACATCAAATCATCCAAACATCTTTTGTTCGAAACCAAGCTTCATCAAACATGATTAATCAAATCCAATCAAAAAATCATCATCTCGGGATATCCTTGTGTTGCTTAACACTATCCTTGCATTGTCGTGTACCCTCGACAATGTTATCATTATCAATCCTGATCAACCCAGTCCTTGCATTGTTGTGTATCCTCAACAATGTTATCATCATCAATCCCATCAAATCCTTGTGTTGCATAACACTATCATTGCATTATTGTGTATCCTCAACAATGTTATCATCATCATCAATCCATCGATCTGATCAATCCACCTTAGCTTGGTTTTCAACAAAATCCTAAACAGAGCACTGATATCGTCACACACATCCATATCAAAATTGTCAAAACACATCAAAATCCAAAAACATTCAAAAAACACCAAAATCCAAAAACATTTGAAAAACATCAAAATCAAAAAAATCAAAAAATCAAAAAATCAAAAACATCGCAAAATCCAAAAAACACCAAAAACAGCCTCAAAACATTTCAAAACGTCAAAAACATCCAAATATTTGAAAAATCCACCCATCTCGTTTTGCTTGCACCCGCAATAATCAATCATCCATAATAAACTGATTGTCATCTTCATCCTTTGGCAACACAAACAGAAACAATCATAGCAAGCAACAAAATCAAGCTTCAATCGTAAAATCAAAATCGAAACAACAAACCATTGAACACAAAATCAAACTCTTGATCAGTCGCAAACATGTCAGTCGACCTTATATCAATAGCCTATCAATCAACTTATCAAACCATCATCATC
>VDFB02271358.1:68124559-68299719 GCA_007258455.2 Sequoia sempervirens | reverse complement strand
ACCTGGATGAACCCAGCCTCAACCTGCACCAGGATCAGAACCCTAGTTTTTTTTTAAATTTAGTACGTCAGTTACCCTTCCCACATGTACCACATTGCACAAAATAACTTTAAAATTTAATATAATTCAAGTATTCTTAATTTAATAGTGCATATTTAGTAAAAGGAATGTATAGTGTGGCTAACCTCGAATTTTTCAATGATACCTCATACCATATGATGTCCTAAATACCTAAGATTCTAAGGTAAAAACAGTTCTAAAGATAACAGTATCATTTGGTTCAACAATTCCCCCGCCCACATGTACTACATGGTAGATATTTTACTAAACTTTGTTTTAATTCAAGCATTTTTTAACCTATCAAGAAATTTCAGTGAAGAAAATATACAGTAACACTAATTTTGAATTCTTCAATAATAACCCATATCTTGATGTTCTAAATAACCAATATTCTGTGCTAAATGCACTTCAAATAGTAAACTACTAAACAGTACACCTGGTTCACCAGTTACCCTTTCCACATCTATAATATTGCACAAATTTGCTAAATTATGGTCGAAAGCCACACACTGTTTTACCCATTGGTGCAATATGAACAAAATTAGCCAAACACAATGACATTAAATTCAAATTCTTTAATAATACTATTGACTAGATGTTCTATTTAAACAAAACTCTGTGCTAAAAGGAGCCTTAATAAGAGACAATATCATTGCTTACGCTTCTTGCATTGCACTTGTGTACCACAAGGAGCCCTAATAATACCAACTTGCACTGCATTCGTGTACCAGATAAATCCTAATAATAATTCATATCATTGGTTACACCATTGACACTACACTCATGTACTCCAAGTACTCATAACAAATCATATCATTAAGTAAAAAGCTTCTGGAAAAAAATTCTGTAAGTTAAAGTTCTACACTATTTCAGATACACTGTGATCCATCATTAAAATAATAATAATAAAATATTTGATTACACCATTGCACCACACTCATATACCCGTCCTAATAATAAACCCTATCATTGGTTATGCCACTTCCAATACACTCATGTACCACAAAATTCCTACTAATAAACCATATCATTGGATACACCATTAGACTGTGCCCATTTACCACATTGCAGATATTTAAATCCCAGCATTTTCAACCTATGCTCACAACATTCCAAAGCCTTTAGACACAACTGGCTCTCTGAATCCACCCATGGACATGTCTAAAAGAATCTTCTAACAATTAGGTACAACTTAGACGTTTTGAATATCTAAGCTAAAATAAGTTCGAATAAACATGTCATTAGGTATACTTTTTACATACCCGCATGTACCACATAGCAAAAACTTTGCTAAAACTCTAAATTAAGCCAAGCATTTCAGGTCTTTCCTGCGACTTGTTTAACAAATTTGGAGAGTTGAAAAATTTTAATTTTTAAGTTTTGCAAGATTTCATTCCATTAACTAATTATACTACTATCATTTCCCAGTACCTGTAAACAAACAAAATCTCTGAATCCACCAGTTAGACAACGAGAAGCCGTGTACTAAAAAATTATAAGTCATATTTAACCGAAAGAAAGAGACTGATAACGAGAAAATTCGCAATGAATCAGGTATTCCATTACATCTCAAAATAGCCAATTAATTGAGAATTTTTCTTCGAAGCTTTAACAATATATAACATACCGTTTTAGCCAATCATTGATTCGCCTCTAATGTTGTGTGAAGACAGTTCGAAAAAAATGAGTTGCATTTGCAGGCTTGCCACCAGATTTTAAACAAGGGTTTAGAGGGTTTTTGGGCTTAGTTAGAGGAGGCAATCCTGCAAATGCATTTTGTATGTATAGGTTTTTAAATTTATGGGAATATTTTAGTTTTTCTTTTAATTTTTTTTCTGTAGATGCAGTTGCTTTCCCATTTTTTCGGGTTTACCACCATTAAAAATTTACGAGCCGTCAGTTATTGTCTGTCAAATAAATTTGGCGGAATGAATATTTTTAATAGCAATATTTTTGGGTTTTTTTAATGTTTGTGGGCTATCATAAATATAGAAACATTTAGCCTTCAACAATAAAAAGAGATATTTTGAATGCATTTTTTTAATTTGTGTTTTAATTTTTTGGTTTATTTTAAAAGATATTTTATCATTTTTTTAATTTGTGTTTTAATTTTTTTAGTATATTTTAAAAGTTTTTTTTTTTAAGATTTTTTTTAATGTTTATGGGCTATTATAAATATAGGAATATTTATCCTTCAACAACAAAAAGAGATATTTTGAATGCATTTGTTTAATTTGTATTTTATTTTTTTTAGTTTATTTTAAAGGATATTTTTTAATTTATTTTTTAAAAGAAAGAAGTGTCATGTAGTGACTAGTACTTGCATTGTAATTATTGTTTTTTAGATTTGGAAAAAATAAATGTAAGTTTATGAATGTGAATAAAAATAAATGTAAGGTTTGTTAATTATATTGTCTTAGTATTATTAATTAGTTCTTTGCATGACCTAACCCTAACTTTAACTCACACCCTAATTCTAACCGTAATCCTGACCCTGACCCTAACCCTGACCCTAACAATAAATTCTAAACCATTATCCTAATCCTAAACCTATCTCTAATCCTAACTATGATCGTAACACTATCCATAACTATGATCATAACCCTAACCCTAACAATAAAGAATTGTAGAGTGACATTACAAAAAAAAAATCTATGAATTAATATTGGGAATAAGATTTAGAATAAAGATATTAGATGAATAAAATTTTGGAGTATTAAATCTATTGTCATATTTTAGTGATTTTTATTAGTGATATTATATTTTTAATTTATTTTGATTTTTCAATAGCTCTAGCGATAATGTTACACCCCATTGTGCTACTATTTATTTACTTTTACCTAGTTGAGTGAAAATGCCTAAAATGAGTGTATTTATGTTTTATGTGTTTTGGAAATAAGAAGAATAAATGTTGATTCAATTTGATGTTATGAAATGATTCTCATTGTGAAATATTTGATGCAAATGAATATATTGTTTTCAGCTGACTACTATTGCAATGTACTAAGTTGGATGCAGAAATTGAATCATACCTTCTAAAGAGAAGGGAAGTATCACTCAAAGAGAAGAACTTGGTCTGGTAACCTTTGATAGAGACTTAAACTAAGCTTTCACACACACACACTTCTAGTTTGGTCAAGTTGGGATAATAGTTGGGAATAGTAAGTTACCTTTAGTCTTGCTTGTCGTTTATTTGTGAATGTTCTTGTTTAGGGGTTTTACAATGTTAAGTCTCTTTTTCATGAGTAAGTTTTTCTTTGTGTATCTATTTAATCCATAGGATATATATACATAAAAAGTGTATATATGTATATATGTATGTGTCAACAATAAACTCATACAGTATATATATACTTATATACATGTTGATTCATTTATATATAAGCATTGAATTATCAATATAGCCCATAGCATTTTAAAAATAGCTTATGCTAAGTATAGCGCAAAGCATATTAACAATGGGAATGGTGCTAAGTGAGCAATGCATATACATTTGAATGATGCTTAAAACATTTAAAGTGCAAAGTATTATGAAATATGGGCAGCGCCATATAAAGTGCTTATTATCCAATGCTTTTCAACATGTAAATATAGCTACCAAGACTTTGTCAAAACAAAACAATAGTAAATGCTCATGTACAGGAAGTAAGTCGACCAAGTCAAATAGCAAACAACAACCCATGTTATGTGGCATGAATGGCATAATGTGGCGCCAACTTAGAATGATATGAATTGATTAGAAGTCTATTTTTCAATATGAATTTTCAGAATGTGAAGTATTTGAAATATGTGGAAATGGTCAAATATGCAGTTAGTCAAGTAAGTTTACCTGTAGAAGACAAATACCTTGCATTTTTATTATCTTACTTGTTCATTTGAGAAGTATGACTTATTCACCATAGTTGTGTATGTGTTTATTGTGCATCAATTTTAGCTGCCACATTTTCTTTACCTTGCTAAGTCAAATCATTTGAGTTGAGAAGTGTCATTCTTGATACCTTGTTTCTAGCCTTTAGTTATTGATTTTTGTGTATAAATAGAAGAGCTATATACTCCATTTGGACACATATCCGCATTCTTGTGGTGATTTCTCTAAGTTATTATATTTTGATTTCTTGAGTTGTGAGTGAGTTTTTGAGAGAATTGAGAGAGGATTTTGACGGGGATTCATTGGAAAAGTGGGAGAGAGTCAATTGGGAGTTTCTTACTATTTTGGGAAGGTTGTGTTGTGAAACCAAATCAATCAATTGGAGCATTGCATAAATAGGCATGCTAATTCCTACTCTTTTATACTTTGTTTTATGTATGTTGGCATCCTACAATGACTTAACAACTAAGCCCTTAAAGTTGTGATTCAAAGATTAGAAATCTGATCTAAATAGTTGTCTTAATCATCATGAAGGTTTATTTAATTGTCAACCCAGGGACGTAGACTTGAAATGGGTCAACACAGTATGTGCACTAAGAATCCATAGTAGCCATATTCATCCTACAGTTAAGAAAGACATTATGTTGAAAGTAAATTGCTTAGAAATAAGTAACATAAGTATTGAACATCAACCAACAACTATGCTAAGTTGAAGTGCATGACATAAATGAAAATCTAAACAAATAGATAGGAAACTACTCTGTCTATTTTGACTACAGGAACAGTCATAGAATGGAATTCTAGTGGCTGCAGGAACAGACAGTTGCCAAATTCGTAACTATTTGTTGAACAAAAAAGTAATAACTAAGGTAAAGAATGGAATTCTCACCAAGTGGGCCCCCTTGGATGAGTATCCCTTAAGAAAAACTCATGCAACAAACTTATAACTTCATTTTATTCATTGAAAAACATGATTACAATAGAGCAACATAACTGTATTACTGAAAAACTAAGAATGCAAGTACAACATCAGATCAATCAACGTTTTGAGAAGGAGCATCTGAGTCTTATTTAAAGAAGAAGAAACTACTAACTAACTACCTAGTAGGGTGGTCAACTCCAATGGATTAGGAGGACGCCACTTTATGGAAAGCATAGAAAGTGGAAAGGAGGTTATGCATGTGTGGAATCTGGTCAAGTCTTCTTGCCTTAACACAAATCTAGCATAACAATAACTCCTATATTCACTCAACAAACTATTATGACCATTTACAAGGTAGTTACAATCTTTAATTTGAACTAGGAATTTCCCTCCATTGAGAGTCTTCCCTCCATTGACCTTTGAATGATCACCTTTTTGACCTTTATGGTGAATGACCAGTTAGCATAATTTTCCTCAATCTTGTAGGCTCTAATTATATCTGCATGACAACATTAGCACGCACAACAATTGCATATCTATAACTATCTTAAAGTAGCATTCATTAATCCACATGTAAAATTAACATAGATAGTTCACATAGCATGTTAATGTCATTTAAAAGTTACAGAGATAAGCTTATGCCCAATGTCTATGGTTTTGAGGAAATAACATGAAAATGTCAACATCCAAGTATCAAATTCTATGACAACAACAACAAATGGATAATAAACTCTATCAAAATTGAGCCATAAATTAGATTCATCACTCCCCCCAACCTAAGGTTTTGTCAATCCTCTAGCAGAAGAAGAGTTACTCCTTTGCTTAGTCAACACCCTGAAATCTACAACTGCCAACTACCCCACATTAGTTCTTGTAGTGATTGAATTGGGGTCCCAGTAGAACCCTTGCTTGCTATCCAACATGTTCCATCTTTGTCTTTCTACAACTATATCATACTGATAATATCTAAAATTTGGCATAGGCCATAATAGGGTAGGCAGTTGAAAAGTTAATAGAAGCCAAAATTGCTTTTTCATCCTTCCAAGTTGTATATATCTATCAACTCTTTTGCATGTTGTAGTATAGTTCTGCAGAGAGTGAGGTTCAACTTGTTTTAACTCATCAATCAGATTGTTCCACCTCTGTGACAAATATCCCATTACAAATTTCCCTGTAGTTTATGCTACCTTCTCATATTCTTTGTAAGTTGTTTCTCTCATGGGCAGGATCCTTCTATTATAGCTTGGTCAGTAAAGAATTTTGTGTCATTCCTAGAAAATGTCTCCAGGGTTCCTAGATTCAACCCTAATGAGCAAGGAAGTGTTGGATTCTATTTTCCTATAAGTCCTGAACTGTTGTCCCCAACTAATTTCATTTTGTATCCAAGACATAAATGCCCTTAATTGGAGATCCCCAACATACAACAATGGATTCCAATCATGATCATGGGACACAACATAATTATACAAATAGAGTTCACACAACAAATTTTTCACTTAAGGAGGAGCAATCTAATAAGCCTGAAAAAATTCAAGAGGATTCTCAATAGAAGGATTTAAACCTGAAATGATCCTTGATAATTTAAAAGAAAGATTCATCTCCTTCAAATATAGAACATAGACTCTTGGAGGATTCCCACACTCTAACATCTGAGGCACTAAGGTTACTACATTGTCCACCTTTTCCTTTAAGGTAGCAATTTATGTATTCTTTTCTTCAATCTCTACATCTTTCTTTTTAATCTCCTCCTTTAGCCCATGTTTCTCCTTTTTCCATTCTTCTTCCCTCCTTTGCATATCATTCCATAGGTTCATAGCTACCATGTTCCATGAAAAATCAGAGGGTCTATGTATTCTTACCAAAAACTTTCCTAGCACCGATTCTCGCCCTTCACGTGGCATCAACTATTGGGATTCTGATTATTCACCCAGTTCTGGTTGCAGGGGTTCCTACTCTTGTTGTAGGAACTCTTGCTCTTGTTGTAGGAACTCCTGATTCTCATCATACTCTTGACTCTCAACCTGTTATGCGATGGCAGCAAGCTCTACCAACCTTATATTTGCTTGTTCCTCAAAAATGTCATTTTCCTCAATGTTCACCTGCCCCACTGGGGCCTCTGTGTCCTCCCGTGATGTTCCTCGAGGCCTAGGGCTTCACTTCAGAGACACACCAATGGTTGGCCCAGCTGGTCTTGATTTTCTTCGGTTGCAAGAAGAACAGTGTCAGTCTTTCGTTTCTAGCTTGGCGCTTCTTTTTCTATCATTTGCTTTTTAGATTTTCCCTTCCTTATTTCTACCTCTTTCTTTTGTGCCCTGGTTCAAATTAGGGTTTCAAGAGGAACATCATCATCAGAATCTGAAGAGGAACTATCTTTGTCTAAATGTTTTGTCTCAAAAGAACTAATCTCTATAGTTTGCTCAGTTGTAGGAGGGTTTTCACTAGGGCTTGCACCAAAATTTGTGGCTCCAAGAGTGGCTTCAACAATACTCACTCTCCTACTAACCCTACAAGGTTGAGGCAAAACCCTAGGTCGCAAATGCTCTAGTCTAAATTGATCAATATTTAAAAATTCCTCCCAAGTCATATTAGACACATCATGCAAAGATTTTTCTACTAATAATTTGATTAGACAATGGTGGGAGAAAAAATCATCCCTACCTTTTTGGGTTTTTGCCACCATGATTGAAAGAAAATGATATAACACATTTGGCACGTCCATTCCTCTCCCATGCGTCATATGATTCAAGAGTATTAAGTGCACAAAATGTAGGTTCGACTGGTAGCCTTCATAAGTAATGTACTTCACAATGTGGATAGCTACTTGCTTTCGCAGCTCAGGTAGAGAGGTTCTCTTCGCACCTTGCTCGTCCACATCCAATGGGGGGTCACCGGGTTCAATAAATTCATCCCTAGTTGACCTTGCATCTCTGGTAGCAGGGTAATGTTCACCATCGGCGGGAAACCCTGTCACTTTTGCAATCCTCTCTTCAGTAGCTATTACCTCCAACCCTTTTACCATGGCCTTTCCTTCAAAAAATGTTTGCGCAAATTTCAGCACAATGTCTTCATTATAACCATTAAGCTTCAGGAAATAATCTAACCATCTGCAATTTCTAAACTCGTTATGGGAAGGTGCATCCTGCAATACTGCATCATGAACCATGGGTTCATTTCTAATTAACTAACCTCCCATTATTTCAGTTGTCTGCAATTAAGCAAGCACTCTACAAGGTTTCCCTTCCTACAATCTTTGTCTGAAAGCCAAATTTCTCCTTCCTACAACACTGTTGAATTCCCAATGCCAATGTCGTATGAATTTTACCTTTTTGGCGACTTAGTATTATGACTGAGGCAATAGAGGCAATAAGGAATAATAAATGAAGGATATAATCAAGAAAAATGGCGGTAGTTTGGTGTCATCTCACACATGTGAGTCGTCACCTCACTCTATCATTCAAATTAGCTCAATTTAAATGTTGCTGGCATGGACCAACATGGACTAACATGTGGACATGTTATTCACACTCCCCCCAACCTAAATTTGAGTATGTGTCCTCACATGCAAGGTGGTAATGATGATTTGACAGGGCAAGGGATATTTACATGTTGTGGAGAACATCTACATTAATGTATAGTAATTAAATAAATGTACTAAAAGATAATTAAGATGTAACAAATTGATGCACACATACTCGAATTCTTGGAATATCTATTGAAAATAATATTGAGGAAGTATCGGTCACCTTTTAAGAAGTCAACTAAGCAATTAATGAAAGTGGAGATGGAATGAAGTGAAGTTATGGTAGAGTGATGGAAGAGAGAGAAAGGTGGAGATGGATGGGTGGATTAATGAAGAAGTGGACTCCCACAAAAGTGGAGGTCTTTATTATGAAGTGATTGCATGTGTACTTAGATTAGTCAGAAGGAGGGTCACTAAGTCTGCTTCCTTCAGCTACAGGAAGTTCAAAGGTTGGGTGTTGATTAAACTATTGCATGAACTCTTCCTTGGATGTTGGCTTGTGATACAACCTTAAACGGTGACCATTGACCAGAAGTTTGAATCTGACAAGGTCAATGGTGGTGAGTTGTATAGCTCCGTTGGGAAAGACTTTTGCAACTTCGTACGATCCCAACCATCTAGTCTGTAATTTTCCTGCATTATCTTGATACCTTGAGTCATAAAGGAATGCCTAGTCACCAAGCCGAAACTTCTTGTCCCTTATGTACTTATCATGCCATTTGATCCTTTGATTTTGCACCACCCTAGTGTCATGTAAGGTTGGATTTCTTATCTCATCCAAATTATTTAGCTGCATAATTCTATCCTTTTGTGCCTCAGAGATATCCATCCCTAAGTCTAGTGCAATCCTAATATTCTTATGCTCAAACTCAATGGGCATCATAGTTGTCTTCCCATATAGTAATTCAAAAGGAGTGAAGCCTGTGGTTGTTTTCCAAGTGGTCATATAGGCCCAAACAACTTTTGGTAGCCTGCTTGCCCAATCCTTCCTATGGATAGCCCCTGTTTTGGTTAGCAGGGCCTCAATTTCCTTGTTGGTCACCTCAACTTGGTCATTGGCCTGGGGATGATAAGGGGTAGCCTTTGTATGCCTCACATTGTATTCATTAACTAGTGTTGTAACAAGGGTTGGTGTGAATTGAGACCCTTGATTAGTCACTATCTCCCTTGGAACTCCATAACAAGTGAAAATTTTCTCATAAAGAAATTTTGTAGCCTTATTATCTCTTGCATGCTTCATTGCTTTAACTTCAACCCACTTGGTCACATAATCAGTGCAAACCAAGATATAGGATTTACCATTTGATGGAGGATCAATGGGTCCTACAAAATCCAATCCCCATTTATCAAATGGGGTGATTACTACTTGGTGGTAAAGGGGAATCTCATCAGATTTGGTTGGTTGGCCCATCATTTGGCATCTATCACACTTCATTGTATATTTCCTTGCATCCTTGTGGAGTGTGGGCCAGTAATATCCTGTGTTCAAAACCTTCATTGCTGTCCTCTTGGTTGCAAAATTCCCTCCATAGGGTTCATTGTGACTTGCATGCAATATATCATATGTCTCATCTTCCCTCACACATCTCCTCATGACATGGTCTGGTCTAGTGTAGAATAAACATCTTGCAATCCATGATAAAGAAAAAGTTTTCTCAATGAGCACCCTTCTCTCTTTTGGAGAGAAATGGGGAGGAACTCTCCCTGTGACCAGATAATTAGCTATGTCAACATACCAAGGTGTATGCACACTGATGGAAAACAAATGTTCATTAGGGAAGGAGTCATCAATGACTTGATTGTCCTTTAATGTATTCAGCCTTGAGAGAAATTATGCTACAACATTTTCTTTACTCGGTTTGTCAACAATGGTGATGTCAAATTCTTGCATTAGCAACAACCATTTTGCTAGCCTACCTGAGATTAGGGGCTTATTCATGAGATACCTAATGGTTGCATGGTATCTGTACACAAAGATCTGATAGCTTGTTATGTAGTGCCTAAATTTTTTAAGGGCATAGATCACTGCCATCATTTCCTTTTCTGTCACTATATAATTGAATTTAGCTTCTTGTAGGTTTTTGCTAACAAAATAAATAGCATTCTCAATTGCTCCTTTTTGTCCCAAGACTGCTCCTATAGCATAGTTTGATGCATCTATATGAATATGAAAGGGAAGCTCCCAATTGTGACCTTTGAGTACATGAGCATGAGTTAAGGCGGCTTTCAAATTAGAGAATGTCATATCACAATCTTTTGTCCATTGGAACTCAACATCTTTAGTTAGGATATTGTACAATGGTGCTACCATTTTGTTGATATCTTTGATGAAATGTCTATAGTAGCCTACATGTACCAAGAAACTTCTGACATCTTTTTTCTTTGCAGGTATAGACAAATTAGTGATCACCTCAATCTTGGCAGGATATACTTGAATTCCTTTGTGAGAGATGTAGTGGCCAAGGAATACACCTTCCTACATCATCATGAAGCATTTCTCACTGTTTAAAGATAGATTATGGTCTTCACATCTCTATAAGACTCTCATGATATTTTTTAATGCTTCATTAAAATCAACACCATAGGTAGTAAAATCATCCATATAAATCTCCATGCAATCACATGAGATATCTTAAAATATGCTAATGACTACCCTCTAAAAAGTTGCAGGTGCATTGCATAAGTCAAATGGAAGTATTGAGTAGGCATAAGTCTCCCATGGACAGGTAAATGTGGTCAACTCTTGATCCTCTGGTGCAATTTGTATCTGGTTATAGCCACTAAATCTATCTAGAAAAGAGAAATATTGCTTGCCTACAAGGGAATCCAAAACTTGATCTATGAAAGGAAGGGGAAAATGATCCTTTTTGGTGGAAGAGTTGAGTTCCCTGGTTGACACAAACTCTTCATTTTCCCCCCTTCTTAGGCACAATCACTGATGGTGACACCCACTGGCTATCTAAAATGGGGTAGATAAATCCTACATCAAGCAATTTTTGTAGTCCCCCTTTTACAATTTCCCTCAATGCAGGGTTAATTCTTCTTTGTGGTTGTTTCACTGGTGTGCAATCATCTCTGATGTATATCCTATGAGTATAAAGGTTGGGGTCGAACCCCTTCATATCGTGGTAGTCCCAAGCAAATGCATGTCAATGGGTCTTCAACAGGTTTGTCAAAGCCAGCTACTACTCTTGACTCAATTTGTTGTTAATCTTCAAGTATTTTCCTTCTAACACTTGCACTTGTGTGGTTAACTCTATCATATTTGTTTCACCAATGCTTGGTACCTTGAGTTCATGTGGCAACAATGTATAAAACATATCAATTGTTGCAAGAGGTTCATTTGCAGGAAGAGCGGGCAAAAGGGTCTTCACTGGACCAACAGAACTAGATGCATGAGAGGATGATGCTTCTTGTACCTCACAATGGTTCTGAATTATGTTAGACAATACTTCATCTTCTTCCTGAAGCTGCATGAAATAATTTATGCCTAACATCATAAGTTGTGCCACAAAATTAAATTCCTTGGCTTCTTCACCAACATGTGGCCATATGGGGTTATCCATATCACGGGATGGCTGAGTAGGAGGGTAGAGAACAAGATTTTTGGTGCTCTTCCCATTAGAAATGGTCATGTCTCCTAACCAACATCCAATATAGGCATTTTTGTTGCTAACCATGGCCTTCTAAGAATAATGGAGTACCCGTCGAGTGTAGCTTTAGGAGAAAGAATCATGAAATTTGTTGGGTAATACCAAAAGTCTAGAGTTACCACAAGATTCTCTACTATACCATTAGGTTTAACAGTGGAACTATCAGCAAGTTGCAAGATAGTCAGAGTAGGTCTCATGCTTGCAATGTCTAGTTGCTATAGGATATCCTTAGTCATCGCATTTATTGTTGCTCCAAAATCAATCAGAGCATTCTTTATTTAGATCTCGTTTATAACAAATCCTACCACATGACTACCTAGGTCATTGTATTTGGGAACAATCACTTTCCCAAGCATGATGTCAGCCAGCTGGCTCACCACATGAACTGTAGTGGGGTCTTTCTTTTTTTTGCTTGGCTTTTTGAGGCATGCATCCTTAATTATTTTACCATATATGGGAACATCTTTTATGGCATGAAATTAAGTTATCTTGACACATATATGCTTCAACTGATCTAGAATGTCAAAGGTTGTTTCCTCCTCTTCCTTTTGTTTAACAATTTCCAACCTCTGAGGAAATGGTGGTTCTTGTTCAATCTGTTGGACTGGGACTAGTTCAAGATTTTTAGGTACACTTGGCTATATGGGGATATTCAAATGCTCCTCTTCTTCCACAGGAAGCTCGGTGATGATGGGAGTGGAAGGAGCTGACAAAGTGGTTCCTGGACGCGAGTGGATGTCACTTACACTCGCAACATATGCAGAGAATTGATTTGAATCAACAGAATAGACTAGCAACTATTGTGGTTTGTTATTTGGGTTAGGTGTGGGTTGAGCTGGTAGCTGAGTAGGTCTAGGTGTGTTTGAACTTGAGCTAGTAGGAGGAGGCATTATAGAAGGTTGTTGGGGCTGAGAAGGTGGTTGCATGTAACTAGTTGTCTGGTTTGGTCACTATTGTCCTCCCCTCCATTGGGATGTTTTTTGTTAGTTTCCTAGAGGTGGTTGCCAATTTCCTTGAAACTGTTGTCAATTCCCATGAGGTTGTTGCCACTAGGGTGGAGAGTTTTAGTGATTGGGCCAGGTATTTAGAGGGTTATTCCAAGTTTGTGGTGGATATCCTCCATAGTTGGATGGATATTGAGGTTTCCATTGGTTACCAGATGCATAAGAATTAAAATAAATCCCAATAAAGGATAATGGATCTAGTGGCATACCTTGTCTTGGAACCCATGGCCTCCTTTTTGCAATGTAGTAGACTTGATCATCATCACCCTGGACTAGCTTGAACTCAGGTGGGATCTGCTTATTGTTAATGTTAGCTACCATCTTGCATCTGCAGTCCTTCTTTTGTCTTCAATGAGGATAGTATTCTGCCAACATTGCCTCTGCCTCCTCATGTTTCTTCTGAGCTTGAAGTGTATCTAACTAAGTATCCAAATTGTTTATAATGTCTTGTTTGAAGTCTGCCAACAAGTGAGTAATCTCCATCCTTGAAACACCAGTGGTGGATGATTTTCCCATAGAGAATTAGTAAGCTCTCTCTTTTTTTGAAGTTTCCCTAGAATAGTTCTGATATAGCTTCGTAATATCTTCCCAAGGAGCTTGGGTGATATCTCCTCCTCCCCTTAGGTCTAAAGCCTCAATGTAGCTCTCATTAATTCCTCTCAAGATGAGCAAATTTTGGGACTCTTCATTGAGTGTATGATGTGGAGATTTCTGCAGGCAAAACAAAAACCTTGAAATGTAATCCTTCAAACTCTCATCTTACTTCTGCTGCATCCTAAAGATGTCATCTCCTCTCATATTACTACCCCTACAATATTCCTTGTACTTCTCAAGGAACTTTGTCTTCATGTCATCCCAAGTCTCCATAGTATTTCTGCCTAGGCTCATAAACCATCTTAATGCAGCCTCTTTCAAGGTGGTGGGAAACAACTTAAGCCCATGAGCATCAGTGGTATAGTCATAACTTCTACAAAAAATATCAAACTCAAATAAGAAAGTATTAGGGTCTTCTGTGACAAGTCCATAGAACTTAGGAAGGAATGAAGCAGGGATATTTTTGAGGTTGTCAACTTCATTCTGATGAGAAATTGGGAATGAAAAAGTTGGTTGGTTAGGTCTGTTTCTACTTGCATCACCCATGCCTGCCTGATGGAGTTCCAAAGCAAATGGGTTCTTAATCAGATTTTGATCTTCATAGGAAGTTTCAAAAATAGTCAAATTGGGAAATGCATCAGCAAAAGGGTGTGGCTCTTCTTCTTCTTCATCTCCTAATAGATTTGGAATCTCTTCTAGCTAAAATGGATAAGGATCATTAGGAAGAAATCTCCCATAAGCATCTCTTCTCCTTCCTCTATGCATGCGGTATCAACTTAGTATCAACTAACTCACACAAAGAATTGGTGAAAGAATAGAGGGTTCATTACTTCCTAAATGAGGGGTAACCAAGAATAACCTTTTATAAATACTACAACAAGAAAGAAACTATCAATGACTCCAAATAACTCCCTAGTTTGACACCATCCTTGACAATGGCTCCAAAAATGTTGGCCTCCTACAATGACTTAACAACTAAGCCCTTAAAGTTGTGATTCAGAGATTGGACATTTGATCTGAATAGTTGTCTTAATCATCATGAAGGTTCATTTAATTTTCAACTCAGGGACGTAGACTTGAAATAGGTCAGTACAGTATGTGCACTAAGAATCCATAGTAGTCATATTCATCCTACAGCTAAGAAAGACATAATGTTGAAAGTAAATTTCTTAGAAAGAAGTAACATAAGTACTAAACATCAACCAACAACTATGTTAAGTTGAAGTACATGACAAAAATGAAAATCTAAGCAAACAAACAAGAAACTACTTTGTCTTCTTTGGCTGTAGGAACAGTCACGAAATGAAATTCTAGTGGTTGTAGGCACAGACAGTTTCTAGATTCGTAACTATTTGTTGAACAAAAAAGTAATAACTAAGTTAAAGGATGGAATGCTCACCAAGTGGCCCCCCTTGGATGAGTATCACTTAAGACAAACTCAAATGCAACGAACTTATAACTTCATTTTATTCATTAAGAAGCATGATTACAATAGAGCAACATAACTGTATAACTAAAAAACTAAGAATGCAAGTACAACATCAGATCAATCAACCTTTTGAGAAGGAGCATCCGCGTCTTATTTATAGAAGAAAAAACTACTAACTACCTTGCAAGGCAGGAAACTCCAACAGATTAGGAGGATGTCACTTTATGGAAAGCATAGAAAGTGGAAAGGAGGTTATGCATGTGTGGAATCTAGTCAAGCCTGCTTGCCTTAACACAAATCTAGCATAGCAATAACTCTTATATTCTTTCAACAAACTATTATGACCATTTACAAGGTATTTACAATCTTTGATTTGAACTAGGAATTTACCTCCATTGACCTTTGAATGATCACCTTTTTGACCTTTATGGTGAACGACCAGCTAACATAATCTTCCTCAATCTTGTAGGTTCCAATTAGATCTTTATAACAACATTAACACACACAACAATTGCATATCTATAACTATCTTAAAGTAACATTCATTAATCCACATGTAAAATTAACATAGATAGTTCACATAGCATGTTAATGTCATTTAAAAGTTACAAAGATAAGCTTATGCCCAATGCCTATGGTTTTGAAGAAATAACATGAAAATGTCAACATCCAAGTATCAAAGTCTACGACAACAACAAAAATGGATAATAAACTCTATCAAAATTGAGCCATAAATTGGACTCATGAATGTATTTAAAAAGATTGTGTGACATTGTTTGTTTTGTTTGGGAAGTTAATTTTATTGCTTATTAAGGGAAATATTATTATATTCTTTTGTGAAAGTGAAAGGAAGTTTGTTGTACTTAGTATAATGATCTATATTGTTTGATGTGTTTGTACATACTCCATAATAAGGAATGGGTGGATATAGTGGGAATAAATACTATATTAGGGATATAGCTTACATAACTACTATTTAAACTATTTGAGTCTTAGAGTTACTATGGTTTACTTAGTATATGTTTTAGATAAACATAGAGGTAATAGGTTATTCCTGGGGTTAGGATAATCTAGTGAATGGGATAGCCTATGCATAGGTTATGAATGGTCAAATACAAATCGAGCTAAGAAAGTGGGTGAGTGTGATGACCACTCCATAATTTTGGGTGATGAATATTTTGGCCAAAGTAGTGTAAGTTGCCACTGTTTACACTGTCAGTTCATTGTGTTTCCAAATTTAAGTACTAGACATGGATTCTCATATGTGTATGTTGTAGCCATTGTTTGACAGGTATAAAAATGTCCAGGACACACCACTAAGCTCAAAAAAGGTCATATTATTATGAGGTTACCAAATCAATATCTTCGTCGAAGGGTAGGGCCATCTATCAATTCGATAGATGTGTAGGGGACCACGGTTAGTCCAAGGTTGGCGAAAAAGCGCTTAAGTGATGCTTCTCCTCATCAGTTGGCGACCAAGATTTGAAGGGGAATTATTTGGACCATTCATACATCTTTTGTTAGTAAGCTCAATGAAGCTTTGAATGTGTATTTTTATCTGTGTCTATGGAAAGATTATAAAAGAGAAATGTTATAATGAATTATTTACTATGTTGTCAATATATTGGAAAGTTGTAATACTTTGATATAATGGAATGGGGAAAGTTTGGAAAGATGTTTATTTCAAATGTGCATGTTATCTTTTATATTAAAGGAAAAAAAATTATTGCTCATCATGGTTAGATGCTTGAAACTTTTACTTGAGGTTAAAACATAGGAAAGTTATTGTGTATAACAATGGGAATGTTACACATGGTATTAGAGCTACTAGGTTTAGCTCTGGAATCTATATGCTCGCTATTTTTTGCCATCCAACTAACGAGTCTAATGTTTGGAAAATTCTTGTGCTAGGATGGTGCATCTCAAGATAACTATAAGAAATTCAGTGATCGAAAATGAGCACTACCTACAGGCCAAGAAGGAAAAAGAAGCCAGTAAATATTTCTTAAGTTTTCACTGTGCGAGTAAACTATGTAACAAGCAATTGCAATAAAAAAAATATTTTATTTATTTATAATATGTGAACAAAGATTCCATAACAATATACAATAAGGATTCCATTTCAATATAATAATTTTTGGCCTTCTACAATGTTTTAATAACTAAGCCCATAAAGTTGTGATTCAGAGTTTGGACATCTAATCTGAATAGATGTATTAATCACCATGAAGGTGCATTTAACTTGTCAACCTAGGGACGTAGACTTGAAATGGATCAACGTAGTATGTGCACTAGGAATCCATAGTAGTCATATTCATCCTACAACTAAGAAAAATATAATGCTGAAAGTAAATTGCTTGGAAAGAAGTAATATAAATGTTGAACATCAACTAACAACTGTACTAAGCCAAAATGCACGACAAAAATAAAAATCTGAGCAAACAAATAGGAAACTACTCTGTCTGTTTTGGTTGTAGGTGTGAGCAGTGTTATTTACCTATCCTAAATGATACAAAAACAAAATGCAAAAGAAATAAAATAACTCTTCAACATCTCAAGATTGGGCTACATTAAACTCAAACAAAATAAAGGTGAAAAACAACAAATTTATACCTTGTATTGAGTTGCTCCTTGGTTGGCCCTTTGATAGTTGATGTTATGTGTGCTCCTTGATGACAAAATGGACTAAAATGACATGAAAAGTGATGCAAATTTGATGTGGAATGCAATAAGGATGTGGGTAGTTGGATTGATGTATGAAAGTGTATGCAATATGAGCTTCAAGAGTGCAACAATGGTGATTGTGAAGGAAAATGCAAGTGTGAGAGCTTAAGCTTGAAAATGTGAATATGATGAATGAATGAATTGAGAGAAAATCTTCCATTTTAAGGGAAGAATCTATAGAAAAATGGACAGTCAAGATCTTGCCAACATTGGCAAGATGAAGGGTTGTGGTGAGTTGAGGACTCACAAGCCCTCACATCTTTCCATGTGGAGTATGAGATGTCACAAGGACAAGTGAGTTGGAAAGGGGACATTTGAGATGGAGGTACTTGCAAGTACTTTGGGATGGGGAGAAGATTTCCTCAAAAAAGAACTTCTTATGCCTATGTGGGGAGGATGTTGACATGTGGAATTTTAGAATTTCTCATGCATCATCATGGGGAAGAGAGAAGTGGTTGGATAAATAAATGTGAATTTTAAATTCACATGATTGGAAGTACCTTGTGGATAATACAAGGTCCTTATAAAGGAAGGTTCTTGACCCCATGTGACTGATGTGACAAGTGAGGGAATTTAGAATTTCCCCACAACTTGCATGGGGAAGAGAAATGCATGGAATGAATAAATATGAATTTTAAATTCACATGGGGAAGAGGTCAAGGCTTAAAAGGGAAAACACTTATGAAAGGTTGAATTGGAGGACATGCCAAAGATGGCATGTGATTAGATTAAGGTTGTGCAAACAGGTGATTAAGAAAATTAATGAAGGATTAGAGACAAGTGGATAAATATGGAGGATGTGACATTAATCCTGATTAAAGGTGTGTACATTCTAATTATGAATTAATTAAAAGAATCCAGATTAGAAGAGGATTATGGAGGAGAGAGAAAAAAGTGAATTTAAAATTGATTTAAATTCAAAAATGCTAAATGACTAAATTAAATAAATTGATATATTTATTTAATTTAGAGAGGAAAATTAAATACTTTAGGAACCTTAGGGAAAGGGGAAATATTAATTGAATAGGTTATTTAATTAATATTGATGAAATAGACAGATAACAAAGATGGATTTGACCATATGGGAGTGGTCAAATTTGGATGTCTACAGCAGGAACAGTCACAGAATGGAATTCTAGTGGCTGTAAGAACAGACAGTGCTAGATTATTAACTAACTATTGAACATAAAGTAATAACTAAAATAAATGATGGAATGCTCACCAAGTGGGCCCCCTTGGATAAGTATCCCTTAAAACAAATGTAAACTCAAATACACAAACTTATAACTTGATTTTATTCATTGGAAAACATGAGTACAATAGAGCAACAAAATTGTATTGAAAACCTAGAAATGCAAATACAACATCAGATCAATCAACCCTTTGAGAAGGAGCATTCAAGTCTTATTTATAGGAATAAAGCTACTGACTAAATACCTAGCAAGGTGGTCAACTCCAAAATATTAGGAGGACGCCACTTTAGGGAAAGCATGAAAAATGGAGAGGAGGTTATGCATGCATGGGATCTAGTCAAGTATGTTTGCCTTAACACTGATCCAACACAATAGTAACTCCTATATTCGCTCAAAAAATAATTAAGGCCATTTACAAGGTGGTTACAATCCTTCGATTTGAACTAGGAATTTCCCTCTTGCCCTCCATTGACTTTTGAATGATCACCTTGTTGACCTTTATGGCGAATGACTAGTTGGCAAAATATTCCTTAATTTTATAGGCTTCAAATTATATCTGCATAGCAATATTAGTACACACAACAATTACATATTTGTAACCATCTTAAAGTAACATTCATTAATCCACATGTAAAATTAACATAGATAGTTCATATAGCATGTCAATGTCATTTAAAGGTTACAAAAATAAGCTTATGCCCAATGTCTATGGTTTTTAGGAAATATCATAAAAAAAGGTCAATATCCAAGTATCAAAGTTTATGAAAACTACAACAAATGGATAATAAACTCTATCAAAATTGAGTCATAAACTGAATTATTACTCCCCCCAACCTAAGGTTTTGTTGGTCCTTCAATAGAGGAAGAGTTGTTCTTTTGCTTAGTGAATGCCCTAAAATTTTCAACTACCAATTGTCCTCCATTAGTTCTTGTAGTGCGTGAATTAGGGTCCCAATAAAACCCTTGTTGTCTGTCCAACCTACTCCATCTTTGTCTCTCTGCAGCTATTTCATACTAATAATACCTAAAATTTGGCACATGCCATAACAAGATATGTGGTTGAAAAGTTAGTGGAAGCCAAAATTATCCTTTTTTCCTTCCAATCTATATATATATATCAACTCTTTTAAGTGTTGCAACATAGTTTTGTAGGGAGTGAGGCTCAACTTGTTTCAGCTCATCAGTCAAACTGTTCCACCTCTGTGATAGATATCCTGTTACAAATTCCCCTGTGGTTTTTGCTACCTTCTCATATTTTTGGTAAACTTCTTCTCTCTCAAGCAAGATCCTACTGCCATAACTTGATCAATAAAGAATTATGTGCCAATCCCTAAAAATGTCTCCTAGATTTCTAGATTCAGCCCTAATGAATAGGGAAGTGTTGGATTCTATTTTTCTATAAGTCCTAAACTGTTGTCCCCAACTAATTTCATTATGTATCTAGGACATAAATGACCTTAATTAGATATCCCCAACATACAACAAGGTATTTCGATCATGGTCTTGGGACACAACATAATTATGCAAACAAAATTCACACAACAATTTTTTCATTTCAGAAGGAGCAATTTGATAGGCATTGAAAAATTCAAGAGGAGTCTTAATGGAAGGATTCAAACCTAAAAAAATCCTTCCTAATTTAAAATAAATATGTTTCTCCTTCAAATATAGAGTATAGACCCTTGGAGGAATCCTGCACTCTAATATATGAGGTACTAAGGCTGCCATATTGTTCACCTTCTCCTTTAAACAACAATTTCTGCATTCATCTTCAATCTCTTCATCTCTCTTTTGAATTTCCTTCTTCAGTCTGTGTTTCTCCTCTTTCCATTCCTCTTCCCTCCTTTGCATCTCTCCATAATTACATGGCTACCATGTGTATTAAAAAATTAGAGGGCTTATGTATTCCTACCAAAAAATTTCCTGACACTAATGCTTGTTCTTCATGTGGCTCCAGCTGCAGGGATTTTGTTTGTTCCGCCGATTCCAGCTGCAGGGGTGTTGAATATTATCCTAGTTCTGGCTACATGGGTTCTTGTTCTTGTTGTAGGAACTCTGACTCTTGCAGTAGGAGCTCATGATTTTCCTTGTACTCCTGACTTTCAACTTGTTCTGCAATGTCAACAAGATCTGCCAATGTTATATTTGTTGCTTCCTCAAATATGTCCTTTTCTTCAACATTCACCTACCCCATCAGAGCTTCTGTGTCCTCCCGTGATGTTTCTTTTGGCTTAGGGATTCCCTACGAAGATACACTAAAGGCTAGCCCAAGTGGTCTTATTTTTCTAGGAGGGCTCTCATGTTTTTCTTCGGTTGCAGGAAGAATAGTGTCAACTTTTTGTTTCTTAGAGATTGACATTTCTTTTTCTGCCATTTGATTTTTAGCTTTTCCTTTCCTTATTTCTTCCTCTTTCTTCTGTGCCTTAGTTCTCATTAGGGTTCCAAGAGGGACATCATCATCAGAATCTAGAGAGGAACTTTCTTTGTTTGATTATTCTGTTTCAAAAGAACTAATCTCTATAGTTTGTTTGGCTACAGGAGGGTTTACACTAGGGCTTGCACCAGAAGTTAAGGCTCTAGGAGTTGCTTCAACATTTCTCATCCTACTAACCATATAAGGTTGAGGAAAAACCCTAGGTCACAAATTCTCTAGTCTAATTTGATCAATATTTAAGAATTCTTCCAAAATCATATCAAACACATCCTGCAGAGACTTTTCAACTAATAATTTGATCAAACAATGGTGGGAAACAAAATTATCCCTACCTTTTTGGGTCTCAGTCACCATGATTGAAAGAAGGTGGTATAACACATTTGGCACATTCATTCTTCTCCCATGCCTCATATGGTTCAAGAGTTTGAAGTGCACAAAGTGTAGGTTCGACATTCGGCCTTCACAAGTGATGTACTTTATAATGTAGACAGTTATTTGCTTCTATGGCTCACGTAAAGGTGGTCTTCTTCTGGTCCTCGGGTGCAATTTGGATTTGGTTATACCCAATGAATCCATCTAGAAAAGAAAAGTATTATTTTCTTGTAAGTGAATCTAGAACTTGGTCTATGAAAGGATGGGGAAAGTGATCTTTTTTTGTGGCAGCATTGAGTTCCCTGTAATCAACACAAACTAGCCACTTCCCTCCCTTTTTGGGCACAATCACCAATGGAAACACCGACTAACTATCTGAAATGGGGTAGATAAATCCTGCATTGAGCAATTTATGTAGTTCCCCTTTTACAAATTCTCTTAATACAGGGTTAATTCTTTTATGTAGCTACCTCACTAGTGTAGAATCATCTCTAATGTATATTCTATGAGTGCAAAGCTTAGGATCCAAGCCTTTCATATCATGATAGTCTCATGCAAATGCATGTTGGTGAGTCCTTAACAAATTTATCAAAACCAGTTCTTGTTCTTCACTCAACTTGTTAATATTTAGGTATTTTCCTTTTAACACTTGCACTTGTGTGGTTAGCTCTATCACAACTATTTCATAATGCTTGGTACCTTGAGTTCATGTGGAAATAATGTATTCTACATACTGGTTGTTGCAAGAAGTTCATCTATAGTAAGAGCGGGCAAAAGGGTCTTCACTGGACCAAAAAAACTAGATGCATTAGAGGATGATGCTTCCTCCACCTCACAATGGTTCTGAATTATGTTAGACAATACTTCATCTTCTTCCTAAAGTTGCATGAAATAACTTTTGCATAACATCATAAACTTTGCCACAGAATTAACTTCCTCGGCCTCTTCACCAACATGTGGCCATATGGGATTATCCATATCCTAGGATGGTTGAGCAGGAGGGTAGAGAACAAACTTTTTGGTGCTCTTTCCATCAGAAATGGTCACGTCTCCTTACCAACATCCAATATAGGCATTTTTTGTTGCTAACTATGGTCTTCCAAGAATAATAGGATACACGCCTAGTGTAGCTTTGAGAAAAAGAATCATGAAATTTGTAGGGTACTCCCAAGAGTCTAAAGCTACCACAAGATCCTCTACTATACCTGTAGACATCCAAATTTGGACAGTTGCATTTGTCCAAATTTATCCCTCTTCATCTAAATATCCTCTTGTTTGCATTAATTAAGTAATATCACTATTATCTAATTAATACCCTTAATTCTGCCAAATCCCTAATGTATTTAGTTAATAATTAAATCCTTACCCTCTTTAATCCCCCTTTTATCAAATGAATTAAATAAATATGACATTTATTTAATTCCTCACATGTCACATCTTTTTCTTAATCTTAATCAACCTCCCAATCTCATCATTAGGGATGTGCACATGCCTAATTCTTGATTAGGACATGTCACATCCTCCAACTTTTGCAAGTTGGCTTCTAATTTTCATTAACCACTAATCATCTTCTAATAAATGATCAGTTAAGTCTAATCAGTACCTTAGTCAACACTCCCCATCCCCCAAGGATTTTTTAATTCTTTTTTATTCACCTAAGATTCCTCTTCCCCATTTTAATTTTTAATTCATATTTATCCTTTCAAGACTCCTTATCCCCATGCAAGTCTTCTAGAATCTTTGACTTGTCACATCAAGTCACATGTGGGTAAGTACTTACTTTTTTAAGCACCTTGTTTTATCTAAGGTACTTCTCACCTCTCTTTTTGGGAACCTTGTCTTGCCCACAAGATCTCTCAGTCATATTCACCCAAGATTATCCTCCCCCATGTGATCATTGAGAGGTCACATCATCCCTTTTCCAAGGTACTTGCAAGTACCTCCACATCATTTGTACCCTCTCCACCTCATGTGTCCTTGTGACACATCATCTGCCACATGGCAAGATGTGAGGGCTTGTGAGTCCTCAACTCACCACAGCCCAACATCTTGCCCATGGTGGAAAAATCCCAACCGTCCATCTTTTTAGGGCTTCTCTCCATAAAATGAAAGAGTTTTTTTTTTATTTTCTCATTAAAAAATTCTCATTCAACTCCAACTCTCTCAAACATTCAAGCTCTCATCCACCATTATCACACCTTCAAACTCATCTTTCATCCACTCTAGCCATCTGTTAAACTACCCACTTTTCTCATTGCATTCCTTATCAAACCCTCAACATTTTGAATCCATTTTAGCATCTTGCCATAAAAAAGAGCACACACAAAATCAACAATCCAGGGCCAACCAAAGGATCAATCCAAGACAAGGTATAAATTTTTTGTTTGTTATTTTTATTTGTTTTGGATTCAACTAGGCTAATCTCGAGGTGTTAGTGTTCTTTTATTTTCTTTTTTGCATCTTGTTTTACATGGTTTAGAGTAGTTCTAGTCATCGGTTCACATTTCTGGCATGCTTGGTGGGACCCACAAACGGGTCTCTTGCTCTCGAGTTTTTTTTGTTTCACTATTTGTAGGTTCAGGTTGCAAAGAGGCGGACCGGCCCATAGATAGGCAGACCTGCCCTTATAGAGGTAGACCTACCCTCTAGAGAGCCCAAAGCCAACAATTTTTGCCAAATTTTAGCAAAGGGGCGGACCTGCCCTTATTAAGGGGCAGACTTTCCCACAAGGGGCAGACCTGCCCAAAACAGAGGGGTGGACCTGCCCAAAACAACATTTTTTAGAACGTAAAAACTACATTTTAAGCACTATTTTATGTTGTTTTGAGTACTTCTAACCTCCTAACGTGTGTTGTTTATGTTTGTGCAATGACTTGATGAGCATTTGGTGGAGAAAAAAAAGAAATTACTAACAATTTTCTTGCAGGGCCATTCATTTTGAAACTTTTATTAGTCATTTGCTTATCATTTTTTTGTTAATTTAGGCACATAGCGTAATTAGGAGGGGTCAAATTTATATTGTGTGTTGTGTTTGTGGTAGGATATTTATGTATCCAAACCCATTGCATTTTTTGGTGATCTTGGGTGACGAGAAATCATAGCTTACCAAGTCCTTTAGTCATTTTTTGTGTTTTTTTTAGGGAACCTGCTTGGGGATTTCATCACCTCAAGGGACGATCCCAACCACACGTATCGGCAGGGTATACAAAGGGGGAGGCCAAAGTTGTACCCCAATCTAGCCACATCATTATTGGTGAAGCATCGGGATGATGTGAAGAGTTGGTCCAAGCCTTTAGTATCTTGCTAAGGTTCCCGACTCATGTTTGTGACGGGCTGGTGTTCATAGTTTGGGCCTCACATACCAAGTGTTTATCGAGGACTTCCTAGCCACCTTGTTTATCCTGGATAGAGGAATTTGTTGGCCATATCCATCCTACTAATCTTATGATCACATTGTTTGGATTGTTTTCTTTGTGCAAAACTAGTGATTTTCCATTTAGTCAAATTAGCCTTATCCTCTAATTGTTGTTTGCTGTGTTTTCGGTCCTTTGCCATAGTCATTTTTGCAAAAAATAAAGTTCAGATTTGTGCAAAGAGGCATAATTTTCCTTGCAGAGGGGTAGACCTACCCTACCAAGGGCGAACCTACCCTTTGTCTCAATCCCTTTTCAACCTATTTTTGTCAGATTTGTCCAACTTTTTGTCAAATAGGTGAACTTTCCCTTGAATAGGTGGACTTTCCCCTTCAAAGGGGCATACCTGACCCCAGTTGGGCAAACCTACCCTTGGATAGGCATATCTGCCCCTTGAACAGTCAATTTTACTGCCCGTTTCATCATTCTGAGCACCCATTTCATCATTCTGACTGCCCATTTGATCATTCCAATCACTCATTTCCTCATTCTGAACATTCATGCATATGTTCCAAGAATCCATTCCCTATCCCAAACATTCATCCCCTCGATCTAAGCATCCATTTCCTTGTTTCATGCACTTGTTTACCTATTTCAAACAACTATTTTTGCTTGTTTTTCATTGAATAGGCGGACCTGCCCTTGGATAGGTGGACTAGCCCCTTTCAGTTGGATGGATTTTCCCTTGGATGGACGGACCTTCCCTTGAATAGGCATACCTGCACCTAACAGTTTTTTTTTTCCTATTTTTCATTGAATAGGTAGACCTGCCCTTGGATGGGCCGACCTACCCTTGGATAGGTGGACCTGCCCTTTAATAGGCGTACCTGCCCCAAACAACTGTTTTTGCCTATTTTTCACTGAATAGGCGGACCTTCCCTTGGATAGGTAGACCTTCCCCTTTCAGTTGGGCGGACCTGCCCTAACTTGGGCAAACCTACCCTCCAAACGACCTTTTTCACCCTCCGTTTAGTCATTTCAAGCACCCGTTTGCCCGTCATCAACATTTTTTCGTAAGTCATCATTTCATTGACCAAACCACATGGGTGCTACTTAGAACAACATTAGATTCCATATCTATCATCAAATCATCCATCCCAATCATCTAGACTTCGTTTCAGGGGTTACGATTTTTATGTAGAAACTTCCAAAGGCCATAACTTTTGACTTAGGTGTCCAATTGGGCTGAAATTTTATGGGTGGTTGCATTATGAGGTGGCATGCGGATTCCCAACAAACCTTGAGTTAGTTGGACCCCAATTTGACATATTTTTAGGGCTCCAAACTTTCATCTTGACCCTCAAAATCGCAATTTAGTGTTTTTTTTCAATTTTTGAAAAATCATTTTCGTTAATAACTCAGAATGCATGTCTCAAATTTGGGATGTTAATTGGAAATTCATCCTATCTTAGTTTTGAGTATTTTTTTGGAAAAAAATTGGACTCTCAAAGGTATGTGAAGTTTCCTAAAATGGCAAAATTTGATAATTTTTGAAAACTGCCAAATCTGGAAAAATCTGATTGTCAGCATCTTACGTCCTCTAGTTAAAACCTTTGAACTTGGTGTATAATAAATCCCATCACATCCTCCAATAATACTAATATGAGCCTCAATCCAATCCTAATATGAGCTTTAGTCCATATGTAGCCAAAAGGTATGTCTGTGAAGTTTCCTAAAATGACAAAATTTGATAATTTTTTAAAACAGCCAAATCTGGAAAAATTGGATTGTTAACATCTTACGTCCTCTAGTTAAAAACCTTGAACTTGTTATAGAATCAATCCCATCACATCCTCCAATCATCCTAATATGAGCCTCAATCCAATCCTAATCTGAGCTTTAGTCCATCTACAACCAAGATCTTTGGGTATCGAAACAAATCTTAAGATCCCTACTATCTTCTTCAATTTCGTCCTATTCATCCTTTCATCCATTCCAAGAGTCAATCTCTCCATCTGAGCATTCATTCATCCATTATGATCAATCATTTACTCCTTTCAAGCTTTCATTCATCCCTTTTGAATAATTGTTTCCTTTTTCCAACCAATCATTCATCTATTCTGAACCTCCTCTTGTTTCAAGTAGTCGTTCACCCATTTCAATCAATCGTTTACTCATTCTGAGTAATCTTTCATCCATTCTGATCAATCATTTACTCATTTCAAGCTTTTATTAATCCCTTTTGAATAATCATTTCCTTTTTCCAACCAATTGTTCATCTATTCTAAACCTCCTTCGCTCATTTCGAGTAGTTGTTCACCCGTTTCAATCAATCATTTACTCATTCTGAGTAATCATTCATCTATTCCAAGCATCTATCTCCTCGTTCCAAGATTCCATCTACCATTTCAAGTGTTCATTTACTTGTTTTGACCAATCGTTCATCCCTTTCCAGAAATTGTTTCCTTTGTCCGACCAATCATTCATCTATTCCAAACTTTCATCTTCTCATTCTAAGAGTCGTTCATCTATTTCAATCACTCGTTTACTCATTTTTAGTAAACATTCATCCATTCTAAACCTTCATCTTCTCATTTTGAGAATTATTCATTCGTTTCGAGCACTCATTTACTCGTTCGTCCATTTCGAGTAATTGTTTACTCATTCTGAGTAGTTGTTCACCCATTCTGATCATTTGTTCACTTGTTTTGAGTAAACGTTCATCCATTCTAAACCTTAATTTTATCGTTCTGAGAATCATTCATCCATTTCAAGCACTCGTTTACTCATTCTGAGTACTCGTTCATCCATTCTAAGTAATTGTTTACTTGTTCCGAGTAGCCATTCACCCATTCTAATCATTTGTTCCCTCATTTTGAGTAAGCATTCATCCGTTCTGAACCACCTTCTATCATTTCAAGCTCTCGTACAACTATTTCAAGTAATCATTTAGTCATTTTGAGCTTTCATCTTCTTGTTCTGAGAGTCGTTCATCCATTGTTAGTAGTCGTTTACTCATTTCGAGTAGTCGTTCACCCCTCTCAATCATTCGTTTACTCGTTCTGAGTAATCTTTCATCCATTATAACTTTTTGAATCCTTGTTCCAAGAGTCGTTCATTCATTTCAAGTAGTTATTTACTTGTTTCGAGTAGTTGTTCATCCAATTCGATCATCTTTTTCCCCCAATCTGATCATCCTTTTCCCCGATTCAATCATTCGTCTACCCATCTAAATCACATAGGTACATCATCCAATAACATCTCTAGGTTAGGTATCCCTCATCATTTTCCCCACCTAAATCCCTTGAACTTTGTTTCAGAAATTATTATCCAAATTGACCTAAGTGTCTGAATTAATCATCATTATCAACATCTGCTTAGGATTGTCATCCATCCTAAGTCGATCATCCTCATCGGCCCTATCAATCCACTTCCATCTCAAGTTGGATTCAATGCCGTCATCATCTATCTATCCTTTAATCTGATCAATTGGCATCTTAATTCACCTAGGGTAATCTCTGAATGGGGTTTAGAATCCCTTTCACCATCCTATCTGATCCATCAGTCAATCTTATCAATCATCAATTGATCTTATCCAATCCAATCTAGTCACATCCCTATCCAATCACCTTCAACCCAATCAATCTACTTCCATCTTGAAGCAAATTCGATGTCGTGATCATCCTTTGATAATCAAATCCAATCATCATAATCAATCCCATCACATCATCTAATAATCCTAATCTAAGCTTTAATCCAATCCCGATTTGAGCTTTAGTCTGTTTCCATTCAAAAAATTTGATCCATCCTATTTATCCTTTCATCATCATGAATCCTTATCCTCCATCAATAGTAATCAAGGGAAACCCTAATTATGTTGACGATGATAACAAAAGTCTTGTCGATCAAGAAGAATATGAAATAGATCCCCTTGACGCTATCATCGCTAGTAAGCTTTCTCCATCCACTTACCACAATCTAATCACCCCTTCAATCTATCCCATTATGTCTTCATCCATGCCTAATCACGTTGCTTATGCTACCTTTGACAAGGGATATCCATTATATTCCTCACCTGCATCCCCATCATATCCTTCACTTGCATCATCTCCTTATCCAATATCCATGTCTTCCTATCCTAATCCACCATCACAATACCCCTATCTTAATCCCCCATCCACATCCTCCTATCTCAATCCTTCATCCACATATGCCCGCTATCCTAATCCTCCATACCAATCTGCCCATCCTACTCATACATTCACACCTTCCCATCATAATCCAACATCCACATCAACCTATCCTAATCTAAAATCCACATCTTCTTATCCTAATCCATCATCCACATCTCCCTATCTCAATCTTCCATCTCAATCTTCCCATCCTAATCCACCATCCCAATACCTTTATTACAACACACCAGCCATATCCTCTTTTCCTAATCCACCGTCCCAATATCCCTATCTTAATTCCCCATCTACTTCCTCTAGCATCGATCCACCATCCATGTCATCCAATCCTAATTCACCATACCAATATCCCTATCTTAACCCTTCATCTAATATTAATCCCACATCTACTCCTAGTCCTACATCCAACCCTAATCCTCCATCTACTCCTAGTCTTCCATCCAATCCCGTTCCTCAAGATAATCCTTCACCAATCCCTAATCCTTCATCAACTCCTACCTCTCCATCTAAGCCTCGAGCATGGAAATTTCTTACTCCAACATTTCTCCAAGGACTCATGACAAAGAAGACATTCCCCACTCCACATCTTGAATTCATGGAACCATGCCATCCCAATCCATCATCCATGGTCACTAGTGATGATACCCTTCTCTATTTCAAACCTATCATTGATGTTACAACAGATAGCACCACTCAAACCGCTGAAATCATCAAACCCATTGAATCCATTGAGCCCCCATCTCCTACTCTGTGAGTCACTGAACCCATTGAAGATAACCAAACCCCATCACCATCTTCTACTCCTAGATCCACCCAAATCCAATCCACTTCTCCTACCCCTAGTATCACTAAAATACATTCTGATGAATGCTTTGAATCCTCCATCCTTCCATCTCCCCCACTTGAAGAGTCCCTCCAAGACTCCATCATACCTCCCACAGACCATGAAGCTTGCCAAGAGCTTGATCCAGAGCATGCCAGCATATCCCCTTCTCCATCTCTAGATCCTACTAACTCATCCATTCCACCTCATGCTCCCCTTGTCACTACAGATCCACTCCCTCCATCTCATGATCCCTTATCACCCTCTAATCCACCTCAAGATCATAGTCCCCCATTCATCCCATCACATGATCCCCTTGTTACTCAAGATCCGACCACTCCATCGCATGAGCTCTTATCTCCCACAACCACAAATCTAGATCCTATCATATCCCCTAACCCCTCTCCTGACACCACCCATCTAGATGCTACTATCCCATCATCTCCATCTCATGATCCTCCATCGTTGCCTAAACCTACTATCCCCACATCGCTTGTATATCCCCTTGGTACCCTCACATTCTTCCATGGCGGTCTCCTTGTAGAAGAAAAACAAAGCATATAAGCCACCCATAATCCTCCACCTAATAATGGACTCACATCATTCTTCCAGAATAACAAAAATCCTATCATGGATCGAATGCTCAAGAACATTAACAATCAAGGAAAAGGTTTAGGCCTTCATGAGCAAGGTATTTTAGAGCCCATCTAGGTCAAAGAACAAATCTATATGCAAGGTCTTGGTCATATTTCTCAAAACTTACAACCTAAAGATGTTGGTACAACCTCTAGACGTCCTCAATGAGCCTCTTCCAAAAGAAATATAGGTTCTTCCCATCGCTCCACCAGATTATTTGCTGCCATCCCCCCTCCTCCATCGTACTGCCTCAAAACAACCATCCATATTCCTCCCTCATCTGCTCCATCCATTTTGGGTCCCTATGTCCCTCCAACCACTACATCTATTTTGGGCCCTTATATCCCAAAATCACCTCCTGCATCTCGTCCTATTCATCCTTTCATCCATCCATCAACCCTCCACATCACCCATCATAAACATCCCACTCTCATGTCCCCTAATTAGGATCAACAAAGGCACATACCTACACATCCTCCATCTACACATAATCCTCATAATCCTAGCTCCATCGCTCAACATCATCCATCTTCTTGTACCCATCCCATTGCTATCAAAATCACTTTGGATGCTAAAGCAAAAATGCATAAATCCAAACATCCACATAAATATAAAGCTCCCCATATCCCCTCTAAAAAACATGGTGAAGAAAAGAAAAATCAAATCCAAAATCCAAATCAAACCCATTGGCCACAAAGGCCCACCAAAGAAAAGATCAAAACCATGTGGAACCCAAAGAAAAAAGATGCAATTCCTTCAAATGAAAAATCTATAACAACAGCCAAAGTTTCTAATTCAAAAGCTAATCGTTTTCATCCACCCTCTCCTAAATCTATTTTGGGTCCTTATGTCCCAAAATTCACTATCTCATCTCCTCCATTATCCCCATATTCTCCATCCATTAATCCTCCTATCTTTTCACATCCACCACCACATGTGCCAATGTTGGTCCTGAACACATCTCCCCATCACACATCCACCCCATCATTCCATCCATACACTTTCCAACATCCCATCCATTATCCTACATATCTCCCCCATCAAATCCCTTTAATCCATCCTCTTGCATAATCCATTTATCCTAATAAGGTTGTACCAACATCCAATAGTCATTTCAAACATGGGCTCTTAGTACCTCTTATGGAATTCTATGCTTGAGTCCTTCATCCATCTCTTTATCACATGTATTCTAACTCCACACCCTATCCTTATGCATCTCCCTCTACATATTATCCAAAAAAGCAAAAAAGTCAAAAAATTCAAAAAAGTACAAAAAAAAAGAAAAAATAAAAAAGTAAAGAGAAATAATTCATCCAATGGTGAAAACTTGGCAAAAAAGAACCTTGGATAAGTACCATGATGAAAACCTGGCAAACAGGTGTCATGCGTGATCCCCATCCGTTTCCTTTTGCACTTGGGGGCAACTCTATTCTCCTTCACCCATCTCTTTCATTCAACTGATCTTGCACATTTTTCCTACTGTATCACATTTATCCCAATCCCTCCATCCTCGTGATCTTGATATAGATAGGGGAAAACATATATGCATGCTTTGGATACCTCTTGGCATACATTCTCCTCACCTATACACTATCCTAATCCTTATTTGCATCCATCTACCTTCCTTGTCCACCTGTCATGTTACCATCAATATTCCTTCCTTATCCATGCATCCTATCAATATCCATCTCACTACTTTATTAGCCTATCCTTCTACCTTCCATCCCTCATGCCTCATCACACATGACATATCTAGAGTGGGGGCATCTACTTCCTTTGTGACATAGTCCTTGGAGACATCCTTCATATCGCATAGCATCCCTATCATCCCCCCATCCTTATCATCCTATCCATCATAGAAATTATTTCCATCTCCTCATCCTTATCCCCCTATCCATCCATCATAGCATCCCTTCTGTCTCCCCATCCTTATCTTCCTATCTGTTTATCTCTATCCTCATTATATCTCATAATCCCTTGTCATTGGTATCTAGCTATAGGCTACTCCGCATGTAACCTAATGCCATCTATCTTATCGCCATCATCTATCTTCTTTTGCACATCTTTTCAATCTCCTATCCTTTCTCATCACTCATCTCCCCATCGTATCACCCTCCCAATTCCTTTTGATTATTTGGATAACTATCCCATCCCTGAGCTTCATATGATCACGATCATCCTATCCAATCTACCAGGTCTATCTTGTCTCATTGTATCGGTCCCATCATTTTATCCCCTTATCCAGGGTTATCTCATCATCCTTTATCCATTGTTTATCTTCGTCAAACTACATTGCCCCTGCACTTTCCTGTAGGCAAGGTCGATCATTTGATCTGCCCCTGAGGCTCCTTTATCATCTATCCTCAGTCTTTTCTTTTGTCTGTCTAGTCATTTTCATCCACTATTGAGGTCTCCATCTCCTCTTTCCAATTTTATCCATGGTTTGTCATCAGCGTTTTATCGAACTACGAGGGCTCTGCACTTTCACGTAGGCAAGGCTAATCTTTGATCGACCCCCGAGCCCCTAAGTCTTTAGGGTGTGTTAGTTTTGTGTCTTGTGTCTCGTCTCTTGTGTCGTGTCATCAAGATATGCCTTTATTTAGCTGGTTCTTAACAAACGAGATCCACCCATATCATCATATCCAATTGGTTTTGAGTATCTTGCATCATATCAATCTTTTAGTTTAGTATCCATCATCGATCTCAATAGGATGCATCCTTTCTAATAGACCTCATCAATCCCATCCATCCCCTTGATCCTATGGTAAAGGACATTTGAAATTGACTGTGACTTTTTGGTGCTTTTGGATTTTGTTTATCATTTAAGCTCCCTATCATCACTAGTCAAGGTCACCATAATCTATCATATTATGGTGTGCTTTGACTGGTAACCATAGGGGAATATCTTGATCTTTTCTTTGTTGTTGTCTTATCGATTGTCCCACATAGTACCCACCAAGATCCCTGAGGTCTTGTGTTATGCTGGGCATCCTTGTGTGCTTGTGGTTATCCCAATGCCTGACCCGATCAAGGTTTTCACGACTTTGGGGTGTTGGGATAACCTTCTTGTTTGTTGTGTTTGTTTTATGCATTAGACACGAATAGGCCTTGGTTCTTCATACTATGGCATCTTGTGTCTTATGCTATAGCAAAAACTAGTGCTCCAAAAATGGAAAATTTCATTAGGATTGCATTTCATCTTCCCCACCCATCCATTCATCCTTCATCAATCTCCCTCCCCTATCCATCCAATCTCTTATCATCATTTCTTCCATCTTCGTAGAATAATATAGATTGGTTATTCTAAGCATCTTGTCCCCCATCCTTTTCATTTCTTTCATCCATCTTGCATCCCAATCCAATCCTCATCCATTCAATCTAGCACAAATCATCTAATTGCATCCTTGGTCTTGTTCCTGGCCTTGCTACAAGCCTTGATCCAATCATCATTATCATCATCGTCACCATATTCAATATGTATGCTCCCTATCCTTGGTGTTGTTTTAGGATGTATCCTTCCCTCATCAACAACACTTTCATCCTCATCATCTGGATGTATCCTTCCCTATCATTTAGTGGTGTTTTGGGATGTATCCTTCCCTCATCAATACCACTCATCAGGATGTATCTTTCCCTATCCTCATGTTGTTTCGGGACATATCATTCCCTTATTGACAACACTCCATCCATCATCAACCCACTTTGGCTTGTAGATTGACTGGGGCAACATCACATTTGTCCTTCAATCTATTTGTGCTTCATCCATCTCCTATTGCTTATCGTTCCATCCCTTTGCATCATCTCCCTCATCTCCTCTTGCACTATCTCATCCATTTCGAGAGCACACCTGTGTTCTCTTAAACTCGCATGTCCTCTTGAGGGGGCATCCTCAATCACTAATCTTCATCTTCACCCCCATCATTTTTTCTTCCTAGTCACTCCTTTGAATGATGGGGCATCTTTCCCAATCTAACCATCTTCTTCCAGCTTCTATGTTTTAATATTCTTTGAAATAATGCTACTTTGTAACACAATCTCAAAGAGGGGAAAAATGTAGACATCCAAATTTGGACACTTGCATTTGTCCAAATTTATCCCTCTTAGTCTAAACATCCTCTTGTTTTCATTAATTAGGTAATATCACTATTATCTAATTAATACCCTTAATTATGCCAAATTCCTAAGGTATTTAGTTAATAATTAAATACCTTACCCTCTTTAATCCCTCTTTAATTCTTTATTTAATTCCTCACATGTCACATATTTTTCTTAATCTTAATCAACCCCCCAATCTCATCATTAGGGATGTGCATATGCCTAATTCTTGATTAGGACATGTCACATCCTCCAACTTTTGCAAGTTGGCTTCTAATATTCATTAACCACTAATTATCTTCTAATCACTGATCAGTTAAGTCTAATCAGTACCTTGGTCAACACTCCCTATCCCCCAAAGAATTTTTAATTCCTTTTTATTCACCCAAGATTCCTCTCTTCCCCATGTGAATTTTTAATTCACATATATCCTTTCAAGACTCCTTATCCCTATGCAAGTCTTCTAGAATCTTTGACTTATCACATCAAGTCACATGTGGGTAAGTACTTACCTTTTTGAGCACCTTGTTTTATCCAAGGTACTTCTCACCTCTCTTTTTGGGAACCTTGTCTTGTCCACAAGATCTCCCAATCATATTCACCTAAGATTCTCCTCTTCCCCATGTGATCATTGATAGGTCACATCATCCCTTTTCCAAGGTACTTTCAAGTACCTCCACATTATTTGTACCCTCTCCACCTCATGTTTCCTTGTGACACATCATCTTCCACGTGGCAAGATGTGAGGGCTTGTGATTCCTCAACTCACCACAACCCTACATCTTGCCCATGGTGGAAAAATCTCAACCGTCCATCTTTTTAGGGCTTCTCTCCATAAAATGAAAGAGTTTTTTTTTATTTTCTCATTAATTTTTTTTCATTCAACTCCAACTCTCTCAAGAATTCAAGCTCTCATCCACCATTATCACACTTTCAAGCTCATCTTGCATCCACTCTAGCCATCTATTAAACTACCCACTTTTCTCATTGCATTCCTTATCAAAACCTCAAAATTTTGAATCCATTTTAGTATCTTGCCATCAAAGAGAGCACACACAAAATCAACAATCCAGGGCCAACCAAAGGATGAATCCAAGACAAGGTATAAATTTTTTGTTTGTTATTTTTATTTGTTTTGGATTCAACTTGGCTAATCTTGAGGTGTTAGTGTTCTTTTATTTTCTTTTTTGCATCTTGTTTTGCATGGTTTAGAGTAGGTCAAGATTGTTGGTTCACAATACCATCAAGTTTAATAGTGGAACTATCAACAAGTTGTAGGACAGTAGGAGTAGATCTCATGCTTGAAATGTTTAGTTGCTGTAGGATATCCTTATTTATTACTTTTATTGCTACTCCCAAATCAATTAGAGCATTCTTTATTTGGATCCCATTTATAAAAAATCCTACCATAGGACTACCTGGGTCATTGTACTTGGGGACAATCACTTTCCCAAGCATGATGTCAGCTAGTTGTCCCACCACATGAACGGTAGTGGGGTCTTTCTTTTTCCTACCTAGCTTCTTGAGGCATGCTTCCTTAATTGCTTTGCCATATATGGGAACATATTTTATGGCTTGAAATAGAGGTATCTTGACACATATATGCTTTAAATGATCTAAAATATCAAAGGTTGTTTCCTCCTCTTCCTTTTCCTTAGCAACTTCCAATCTCTAAGGAAATGGTGGTTCTTGTTTAGTTTGCTAGACTAGGGCTGGTTCAGGTTTTTTAGGTGCACTTGGCTGAATGGGGACATTCAAATGCTCCTCCTCATTTTCCATAGAAAGGTCAGTAATATATAGGTGTGGAAGGAGCTGGCAAGGTAGTTCCTAAACGCAAGTGGATGTCACTTACACTCATAGCATATGCAGGGAATTGATTTGGATAAAAAAAATATAATGGTTGTTGCTACTTTCATTTGTTATTTGGGTTAAGTGTGGGCTGAGCTGGTAGCTAAGTAGGTTTAGGTGTATTTGAACTTGCACTAGTAGGAGGAGGCATTATAGCATGTTGTTGGGGCTGAGAAGGTGGATGCATGTAATTAGTGGTTTGCTTTGGCCATTGTTGTCCTCCCCTCCATTGAGATGTTTGCTGCCAGTTTCTTGGAAGTGGCTGCCAATTTCCTTGAAATTGTTGCTAATTCCCCTAAGGTTGATGCCATTGGGGTGGAGAGTTTTGGTGATTAGGTCAGGTATTTGGAGGGTTACTCCAAGGTTGTGGTGGATATCCTCCATAATTGGATGGATATGGGGGTTTCCATTGGTTACCAAATGAATAAGAATTGATATATGGCCCAACAAAAGATAGTGGATTTGGTGGCATACCTTGTCTTGGAGCCTATGGCCTCCTTTGTGAAATGTAGTAGACTTGATTCTCTTCAACTTGGATTGGCTTGAACTTAGGTGGAATCTGCTTACTATAAATATTAGCTACCATCTTGCATTTGTAGTCCTTTTCCTTTGTCTGCAATGAGGGAAATATTCTGCCAACATTGCCTTTGCCTAGACTCTTATTTCTTCTTAGCTTGAAGTGCATCTAGTTGGGTAGCCAGATTATTTATGATGTCTTGCTTGAATTCTAACAACAAGTGAGTAATCTCCATCCTTAAGAATCCACTAGTAGATGAATTACCTATAGAGGATTGGTAAGCTCTCCCTTTCTTTGAAGTTTCCCTAGAATAGTTCTGACATATCTTCTTGATATCCTCCCAAGAAACTTGGGTGATATCTCCTCTTGCCATCAACTCCAAGGAATTAGTGTAGTCATTAATTCCTCTTAGGAAAAGAAAATTTTGTGATTCTTCATTGAGTGTATGGTGTGGAGATTTCTGTAGGAAAAACATAAACCTTGATATGTAATCCTCCAGGCTCTCATTTCCCTTTTGTTGCATCCTAAAGATGTCATCTCCCCTCATGTCACTTCCCCTACAATATTCCTTGTACTTATCAAGGAACTTTGTATTTATGTCCTCCCAAGTCTCCACAGTATTTCTGACTAGGCTCATAAACCATCTTAATGTAGCTTCTTTCAAGGTGGTAGGGAATAGCTTAAGCCTATGGGAATTAGTGGTATAGTCATAACTCCTACAGAGTATATCAAACTCGAACAAGAAAGTATCAGGATCTTTTGTGACAAGGCCATAGAACTTAGGAAGGACTGAAGCATGGATATTTTTTAGGTTTTTAATTTCATTCTGATGAGCAACGGGGAAAGGAAAGGTTTGTTGGTTAGGTCTGTTTCTATTTTCATCACCCATGCTTGCCTGATGGAGTTCCAAAGCAAAGGGATTCTCAATCTGATTTTGGTCTTCAGAGGAAATTTTAGAACTATTCAGATTAGGAAATGCATCAACAAAGGGATGTGGCTCTTATTCTTCTTCTTTGGGCAGATTTGGAAGCTCTAGTTGAAATAGATCAGGATCATTAGGAAGGAATCTCCCACAAGCATCTCTTCTCCTTCCTCTGTGCATACAGTGTCAACTCAACATCAACCAACTCACATAAAGAATTGGTGAAAGAATAGGGGGTCATTACTTCCTAAATGAGGGGTGTATTAAGAGCAAAATTTTAGAAATACTTCAATAAGAAAGAAACTATGAATGACTCCAAAGAACTCTCTAGTTTGACACCATCCCTGGCAACTACGCCAAAAATGTTGGCCTCCTACAATGATTTAACAACTAAGTCCATAAAGTTGTGATTCAAATATTGGACATCTAATATAAATAGTTGTCTTAATCACCATGAAGGTGCATTTAACTTGTCAACCCAGGGACGTAGACTTGAAATGGGTCAACACAGTATGTGCACTAGGAATCCATAATAGCCATATTCATCCTACAACTAAGAAAGACATAATGTTGAAAGTAAATTGCTTGGAAATAAGTAATATAAATGTTGAACATCAACCAACAACTATACTAAGTTGAAATACCTGACAAAAATGAAAATCTAAGCAAATAAACAGGAAACTACTCTGTCTGCAGGAATAGTCACAAAATGAAATTCTAGTGGCTGCAGGAACATACAGTGCAAGATAATTAACTAATTGCTGAGCAGAAAGTAATAACTAAATTAAATGATGGAATGCTCACCAAGTGGGCCCCCTTGGATGAGTATCCCTTAAAACAAATGTAAACTTAGATGCGCGAACTTATAACTTCATTTTATTCACTAGAAAGCATGAGTACAATAGAGCAACATAACTGTATTGAAAAACTAAAAATGAAAATACAACATCAGATCAATCAACCTTTTGAGAAGGAGCATCCAATTCTTATTTATAAGAAGAGAAGCTACTAACTAACTACCTAGCAAGGTGGTCAACTCCAACAGATTAGGAGGATGCCACTTTAGGGAAAGCATAAAAAGTGGAGAGGAGGTTATGCATGCATGGAATTTGGTCAAGCATGTTTACCTTAACGCTGATCCAACACAACAATAACTCCTATATTCGCTCAACAAACAATTAAGACCATTTACAAGGCTATTACAATCCTTCGATTTGAACTAGGAATTTCCCTCTTGCTGAGAGTCTTCCCTCCATTGAATTTTGAACGATCACCTTATTGACCTTTATGGTGAATGACCACCTAGAAAAATCTTAATTTTATAGGCTTCAAATTATATCTGCATAATGATCTTAGTATGCACAAAAATTGCATATATGTAACTAAGAAGTAACATTCATTAATCCACATGTAAAATTAACATAGATAGTTCATATAGCATGTCAATGTCATTTAAAGGTTACAAAAATAAGCTTATGCTCAATGTCTATGGTTTTGAGAAAATATCATAAAAAAGGGTCAATATACAAGTATCAAAGTCTATGACAACTACAACAAATGGATAATAAACTCTATCAAAATTGAGCCATAAACTGGACTCATCAATAATTTCACAAGTTACAATATTCCAAGAATGTACACAATTATATACATAGATCCATCGAGCTTTAGAGAGATAGATATAGATGGTCCATAAATTTGCCTTTCAAAACCTTGGTCTTATATCACTTGCTAAGGAGGAGAAGCATCACTCAAGCACTTTTTTGCTAACCACAGACTCATATGTGGTCCCCCGCACATCTATCAATGATAGATGAACCTACCCTTCGATGAAGAGCTTGGTTGGGTAACCTCGTACGAAAAACCACACTGAGCTTAGTGTTGTGCCCTACATGACTAGAATTTATAACCCTACACTCGGTAACTAGCATGCACTACACGAACATGGTGAACTGATAGTGGAGCCAAAGGCAATCACACTACTTTGGCCAAATTGTTCTCACTTAGTACTTTGAGTGAAGGTCAACTATTCACTTACACTTCTTAAGCTCATTTTGACTTGAGGACACTATAATATATGCATAGGTAATCCCTCCCATGGGTAAGCTTTAAGCCTGAAATTAATCTATCACCTTTTACACAAACTCTAGGGTATCTCTACTCATTAAGATAAAGTACAAGTTTCCCCCTTCCAATGGACAACAATCCCAAGAGTAACCCACTAGCTATGAGTAACCCTTAAGCTTCCCTTGCTTAATCATATCTAGCATATTAATACCTATGACAAACAATCCCTCCTATTATGGATTAATTATAGGAACTTTCTAAACAGTATAAACAACTTCTACTTTTTTTCAAAGCAAATACTATTTTCCCCTAAATACAAGTATTCACAATAGACTAATTAAAGCAATCATGAAACAATCTTTCAAAAGCTAAGACAAATTAAGGAAGATTATCCTCATGCCTATAATATGATGTCTAATTGACTAGCTACAACTCAACTTACCTAGAATAGTAGCTAGCTTAGCTTTGATCTCTCAAACAAAGCCACAATAACCTCTATCTCACATGTTGATAATATACTTCTCTCAATATGATAAAATACTATCACCAATACTCAAAGCTCTCTCTCAATATATAGTAGAATAATGCAAATAAGAAATGTAGATAGAATGCACAAGATTGCTTAAGGAATGCATCCCAAATGAGAGCTCAACCTTACTATTTATACAATAGATTGGAGACCACTTAGCTTATCGAAAAGGCATGATTTTTTATAGAATCCTCCACTCATATCGACTCACTCAACTTATCAAAGTGGTTGCAACAAGTTGAAAGTGTACTAAGCAAACTAAAGCTACAGACTGCCCTCAAAACTTGACAACAACACGAGACCATTTCAAAACAACACCTGGTAAAAAGAAGACATTCAAATTACTCTTAAAACATACTTCTAAAACAAAAAAAATCATAAGGTGGCGCCAAAGCAAGTAACAACCTTTCTATAGTTGGCACGACTTTTCCCATATTTGAATCAGTTAATAACTCAAATACAACACTTAGCATAAGTGGACTCAGTCCAAGATGAGTTGCCTTGTCTCTTAAAACTGATTTGACCAATTCATCAATTTAGAGAAACCTTTCCTATCATTTAGCATTTTCATTTACTTTGTAGTTGATATTCAATTCACTAATGTGGCATCCAAAGTAAATATAGTTTACTAAGTCAAAATGTATTTAATCACAATGCATCGACTAAGTCATTCTCTTCAAATCAATTTACTTGTTGTGCTTTATATTGCACATAGTGCACCCTTTATTCTTTGCCAATATATGATATATTCGGGCCTTTAAAATGCTTATATATCTTGTATATAATTGGTCTATGATTTAGTAAGTAAATCGGCCTCTAAGCATTGAAAATAATAATCAACTTCATAGCATAAAGTCATATTTAAATATATAATATATATTTACATATACATATACATACATACATACATATATATATATATATATAGATATATTTACATATATATATATATATATAGATATATTTACATATATATATATATATATATATAGATATATTTACATATATATATATATATAAATATTTACATATACATATATATATGTATATCGAAACACATATATATGTATATGTATTAAAATATGTTAATACATATTCATATATACCATATGCCAATAAAGTATGTATACATTCGATATGCAAATGAATACAAACAAGATAGCAATCATATAGTAATAACAATATATTGGTTGTGTACACACACACACACACACACACACATATATATATATATATATGTATGTATACATATATCGATACATTCATATGGGCATGTTCAGTTTCCATCATACGTGTATATCGATATATATATATATATACACACACATATGGATATATGTATATACTATATATATATATACACATTCGATTCACACAATAGCCATGCATAATTACTATTGCATTTATTTTTTTTTATTCAAGGGGTAAACGCTTTTGACCGAAGCTATGAACCGAATACAACCATTCAACAATACCACCCCAACGGGGTTTGAACCTTGGTGGCAAGAACAACAATGCCACCTATAAACCATCACACCATGCCAATACCGACAAAATTTAATATTAAGGTTTGGGCCTTGGTTGTTGGCACTACAAGCAAGAAGCCCCACCAATTCACCAAGGAACCTCCCCTTAATATGAGGGTAAATAACAAACACCATTGTTGACGTGGTAGAGAGCGACCCCGCGAGGTTTGAACCTTGGTTGTTAGCTCTACAGGCAAGAAGCCCCACCATTTCACCAAAGGGTCGCCCCCATAATTACTATTGCATTGATAACCACCTACGTGTGATATATCTATATATATATACATATGCATGTTGTTAGATCCATTTGATAGTTCCATGCAGATAATCAACTCTTGCATAAGTGTGCATAGATACGTCTACCTATGTACCCTCATGTATGCCTTCCTTCATGTGTATGCTCTATCATCGTCATGCATATGTGTATATGTATATATTCCATGTATGGTCAACTCATGAATACAAGCATAGTAACATAGGAAAGAACTCATAAACCCAAACATATAACATCATCCAATAATGCACTCAATAGTAACAAGACCCTTAATGATGCAGATACATCAAACTAAGGATGACTTACCAACTTCCCACATAAATAACTTGACTCAACCATACTACTGTGAGTGTGTGAAAGTTCATATAGGTTACGTTATTGGTTACCCGACCAAGACCTTCTTTTGAGTGATACTTTCCCTCCACCTAGAGGAATGAACATATACCTGCATCCAACTAACATATGCCCAAGGTAGTCAACTATTCAAAAAAATATGCATTACACATAATACATCTCCATAGTTAGAATATTAATTCAATAACCATCCATTTCACATATATGCATTTCTTCACATAACATTAAATGAAACAAAATTCATTCATAATACATTGATAACAAAGTGCAATCACAATTTATTCACCATCATAATACAAATTACATTCACATTTACCCTACATAGTAATAGTAAATAGTAATTACACAATTGGGATGTAACATACTCCCCCCTTGTGAATCATTGTCCCCGATGATTTTGTGTAGCAACATAAAACAAATCAAACAAACAACATATTGCTTTTCAAGTATTCTCATATGCATCTAAAACATGAGGAAAATTTTGTTCAATCTCAGCATAGTCCTTCCAAGTGGCTAAGTCTTCCGCATATTGGTCCCACTAGACTTTGCACTGTAAGACTTCCCTATTACATAAGCGAAGCTTATGTGTTCTAGGCACCTTTACAGGCTCGAGTGTTACCACTCCAGGGTCCTATACCTATAAAGTAGTCCAATCAATCACATGATTATCACCTAGTATATACTTCTTAAGGTAGGACACGTGGAAGACATTATGCATTTGAGCAAGAGAAGGTGGAAATGCAATTCAATAAGCTACCAGATTCACTTTCTCAAGAATCTCAAAAGGTCCTACATAACATGGGCTAACATTTATAAAATTTCCCAAACTTAATGGAGCTCTTGTGAGGTTTCACTCTCAACAACACCTTGTCACCTATGACAAAATTTTGGGGCACTCTATTAGCATTAACATAGCTTTTCTATTGGTCATTAGCTTCTGCCAACCTTTGCTTAGCAATCTTAACTTGCTCTTTCATTTCAACCAACATCTTTGGCCCAAGACTCGCTCTATCTTCAAGTTTATCCCAACTTATAGGAGTTTGAAACTTTCAACCATATAACGCTTTGAAAGGAGCCATCTTTATCGCAAAATGGTAAGAATTGTTATAAGAAAACTCTACTAAAGGCAAGTAGTCTTCCTACTTGTATTGTTGATCCATGCAATACATCCTAAGTAGGTCTTCTAATACTTGATTCACTCTTTTAGTTTGTCCATCTGTTTCTGGATGATATGCTAAGCTAATATTTGATTGAGTCTCTAGTGCATAAAACAAGGTTTTCCAAAACCTAGAAGTGACTCATGCATCCCTATCTAAGATAATTTTCTCAGGAATCCCCTGCAAACTAAACAATTTCTGCACAAATTTCCTTGCTATGAAAAGTGCACAAGAATGGTGTTGTGCTTATTCCTTGACATAAGCAGTCCTTGCACAAATTCCATACTTATGACTTGCCATTTCCTTTCTGGTATATCATGTGGGTATAACAAGCCTGCAGGATGATGATGCTCTACTTTCACTCTTTGACATTCAAGACACCTAGCTACAAATCTAGCAACATCTCCTTTCATCCCCTTCAAAAAATATAACGACTTCACATCTATCATTATTTTGGTCACTCTAGGGTGTTCAGAGTACAATGCTTCATGTACTTCTTTCCATACCAGATTCCTTAACTCATCTACGTCAGGGACATACATTCTCCCTTTATATCGAAGTAATCCATTAGGTTCAAAATGAAAAACTTCATACCTAGAATCTTGTGGATTGCTAGTGAGTGCTTGCTTGACTTGCAAGTAGTACTCATCCTCTTTGCATTTCTGCAACACTTTCAGTTAAAGTTGATTTGAATTGTCACTATTGAAGCAATATGATGTCTTCAACTCAAGGCATTGACAACTTGATTCTCCTTTCCTTTGATATAATTGATGTTGAAGTCATAATCCGCTATTAACTCCAACCATATTCTCTGTCTAGCATTTAGATTAGGTTGGCTGAATAGATACTTTAATCCATGATGATCAATTTTCATCTCGAAGGGTTTCTATAACAAGTAGTTCCTCCACATTTGCAATGTGTGAACCACAATTGCTAACTCCAAATCATGCAACACATAATTTTTCTTAGAAGGTTTCAACTTTCTAGATTTGTAAGTAATTACTTGCCCATCTTGCATTAACATAACCCTAAGCCCTCCTTGGATGCATCTGTGATAACCATAAAGTTACCTTCAGCATCTGGTACTTTCAAGATTAGAGCAATAGTCAACTTCTCTTTGAGTAGGTCAAAGGCTTCTTGAAACCTCTCAGTCCACTCAAATTTCTTCCCTTTCTTTTGTAAAGAAGTAATTGAAAAGACAATATTATAAAAGTTTGCAACAAACTTCCAATAATGCCCTGCTAGGCCCATGAAACTTCTTACCTCAGATACATTCTTGGGTACCTACCACTCTAACACTGCCTTGATCTTAGTTGGATCTACAAAAATTCCATTTGCCGAGATCACATGCCCAAGATAATGCACCCTCCTTTGAAAGAAGGTACACTTAGAGAGTTTATTGTACAACTTATGTTCCCTTAAACATTGTAGGACTATTTCTAAATGTTTGCAATGATCTTCCTCGTCCTTTGAATAAATCAAAATGTCATCTAGAAAACTAGGAAAAACTTATCTAGGAAATCCATAAATACACTGTTCATCAAGTTCATAAATGTTGCAGGTGCATTTGTTAAACCATAGGGTAAAACCATGAACTTGTAGTGTCCATATCTAGTTCTAAATGCAGTCTTAAAGATATCTTCATCCTTAAAACTCAACTAGTGATATCCAAATATTAGATCTATCTTACAGAATATGGAAGCTCCCCCCATTTGATCGAAAAGATCATCAATGCATGGCAAAAAATACTTATTTTTCACTGTAACTTTGTTAAGCATATGATAATTGATGCACAAATGCAAAGTACCATCCTTCTTTTTTCACAAAGATGACTGGCGCTCCCCAAGGCAACACACTAGGTCTTATCAACCCCTTAGACAATAATTCATCAAGTTGTGCCTTAAGCTCAATTAGCTTGGTTGTTGTGATCCTATATGGCACCTTGGAAATAGGTTTAGACCTTGGAACTATATCAAAAGTTAAATATCCTTTTCGGTGGAAACCTAGGTAACTCGTCTGGAAACACATCCAAAATTTTTCTCAATATAGGATACCTCTCCATGTCTGACATTCCAGTTTCATCCATTTCACCCTCTTCCATCTCTTCAAAGTTTTGTGACCCAAAGTTATCAAATTTCTATTCAAGTTCTTCAATCTTGACTGCAAAGATTTTGCACCCTTTCTTCTTAGCCCTTAACAATTGCATTGTCGAGATTTGACAAATCTTGACCTCTCTAGGTATCCCTTGAAACTTCACTTGGTTACCAAGATCATCTAGGCACTCTACAATTTTCGCATGGAAATCTAACTTAGCCCTATGTATCCATAGCCAATTCATACCTAAGTTAACATCATATGATCTTAAAGGCATGACATAAAGGTTCACTTTAGTAGAAAAACAAGGTAGCTCTATCCTAGCCTCAAACAAACATTGTTACACCTTTTCTCTTGCTTGGTTTGGATACTCTACATCCCAAGACGTTGTCATGTATCCAACCTTTCTAGATAATTGCTTAGCTATCTAGGTGAAATGAAATTCTCAGTTGCACCAACATCAATAAGTACAAAAATGGGTAAGCCAAACAAAATACCTGGAGTTTCAATTGGAGTCACTTGATACTTCGCCTGGAAATCATCCATAGCTGCATGTATCTTTTGTTGGAGCCTTTCCTATTGGGTAGGTAGTGGATTACCAAAAGACTTATTGGGACACTCTCTAGCAAAGTGGTCTCCTCCACATGTATAACATCTAGTATACGGTCCTCTCTTCCTTGTGGGTTCTCCAAATCTACTAGTGTTTCCACCAACATTTTTGGTATTCCCACCATTGGAACCATTCCTCTTATGTTCCCATTTTAACTCTTTTCCACTATTACAGGATCCTTTTTCCCCTTGCTTAGGTACATTTTGCACAACCTGCACCTTCTTTGAAGTTGGCTTGTCTTGAAATTCCGCAACCTTCTTACAGTCTTTGTTTTCCTGATGGGTGGATATAACTTTGAGATTTTTCTCTTGTTTAACCACTTTCTCATACACAAGATCCATAGTTGTTGGACCATGCACATCCACCTCTCCTCCAATCTGACTGTTAAGTCTCATGATAAAATTTCTTATATGGAAGTGTTCATCTTTTTGGTACATAGGAACATAACACAAAATTCAGGTAAACTTCTCCCAATACTCATTGACCAACATATTACCTTGTCTCAAGCTTTGGAAATCTTTGAGTTTCGAATCAAAATAGAGTTGGGGCAACCACCTCTTATGGAAAATCTCAACAAATTCACCCCATGTCAGTTTCTATGAGTTAATATTGAGCTCCATCTTTTTGTTCATCCACCAGTTAGAGGCTTCTCTTGCTAACTAGTATGTGCCCCATGTGGCTTTGGTGACTTTAGTGTAATTTCAAATCTCAAAATACTTTTCCATTTTTACAAGCCAAGCCTTAGCTTCATCCCCACTGGCGCTTCAATCAAACTTCGGTAGGGTAATTTTCTTCATATCTCCAGAAAGTTCGAAAGCCATACACAATATAAGTTTCAAATTTCTTCATATGTATTAGTTCAGATGCCTTGATCATTTTCAAATTTCACATTACCTATACAGTGGGAGTTCTTAGATGTGTATGTTCATCATATGACAAGTTTGGTACTTGGAGCTTGTGATTGCATGTTATGGGTTGTATATGTAGATGGCACGAGGTTTGCATGTTATGATTTGTATTCCTTTGAGGTATGGATAGTTGTATGTGTTAGCATTTGTTGTGGGTGTTATTTTCAGCTATGGTGATTATATATTGATAGTTACTAATGCATACTTGTTACCTTTAGATTGAGTGTTTGTGTATTGGGATATCAGTTGGAGGAAGGACTTATGCTTCTTTGTGACAAATAGTGTGGCTCTTTGGATGACTTCTTATATTTGAATAAACAATTGTCATTGCACCAAAATGTCAACTTGTTAATGCCCAATAAAATGACCAGAGTTAATGAATCCATAGGAGGCGGTTAAGCCATGTCACAAACCCAAGCATTGTACTACACAATACAAGGATACCAAGGGAACATACCTTGCAATAATCCCCCCAACACAAGAGAGGGGTTCAAACTCATGACCTAGACTTTGATACTAGTTATTGCATAGACAATTATCGTTGCACCAAAAGATCAACCTATTAATTCCCAATGCAACCACTAGAGTTAATGAATCTGCATGAGGTGGTTAAGCCATGTCACAAACCCAAGTGTTGTACTGCATGACACAAGGAGACCAAGGGCACACACCTTGCAACAAATTGAGATGGGGTCACCTTGATTCTTATTGTGGGTATCTTGATGGAGCACATGGAGCACTTTGATTCCTTGATGGTATATGTGGATATGGGGATTGTTCCCTTGTTCATGTTTGAGTTTACTTATTTACCCCTTATGTAATATATATAGCAAGTGAGAGAGTTTTAGGAAAAGGTGTGTTTTACACCTTATATAGTGTTATAATGTAATATTTATTTATTATGTGGCGCACCTAGGGAATCTCAGGATATGCACATCACATGGGTCTAGCATTTTTGGGGCTACTTTATGAGTTGTATGTAACATTGTGTTAAATATTTACTATGGGGTTGCACATGGGAATAATATTTAATATTGAGAAAACTTACTATCAATATTAAATGAGGGGTTAATGGTTTTGTAAGCTCATGGTATTAGTCACATGGTTTTATGTAATACCACTTGGTGGTTTTGTGTGAGCTTCTTTCTATAAAAGAAAACACATGGATAGTTGTTTAAGGTTGGCTAGTTGGCTTGTTGTTATTATCTCTTGTTATCATTTGTGAGGGTTGAAGCATGACATGAGATGTGTGGTTACATGCTTGTTCACATGGAGTACTTGTAGAGGGCTTGATTTTTAAAAGGTGTTCATGGAGGAATTTGAATATGTGTTGTTATGTTTATTACTGAGTAATACATGAGTGATGGATGATTTTGGATGTTGGGTTTTTCCCTCTTGAGGGTTTTCCTAGGGTATATCTTGTGTCATCTTCGATGATATGTTTTCTATTCTTTTGCATATGTATTTTGAATAATTTTTTGTGTAGATTCCTCTATTTGGGTTATGTGGAAATTATCTTTGGTGGATGCATATTTCCTTTCAAGATCCACTTGAACTAACTCAAAGTATTCACTAAAAAACATATATTTGGTCTAGTTTTGACCAAATAAATCAAGGAACCTATTAGCTACCTTTATAACATGGGATCAATCACATCAAAATCTAAATTTGTTACCTTCTTCAAATTAGTAATTTTTTAACATATTGTACACTGAGAGGGGGGTGAATCAGTATATTCAAAAACTTAAACTCCTTTGAAATCTAGTAACTTGACCATAATTCAAACTCCTTAACCAAACTAGAAACTTTTTAGTAGTATAGCAGTTCAAACACTTAATAAGTTTAGCAACCCTTTGTTGGTAGTTGGTCAACTCTCCCCTCGGGATTTGTGACATGGGCTAACTACCTACTGTGGATCCATTAACTTTGGAGGTTGCATCAGGCATTAATAGGTCAATCTTTTGGTGCAACGACAACTGTGGGGCCAACAATTGGTATTAGAGCCAAAGGTGCCAAGCTTAAATCCCCTCAGGTAATGCTGATGGGGAGATTGTTGGTAGCTAGTTAGCACTACCCTTAGGATTTGTGACATGGACTAACCACCTCCCGTGGATCCATTAACTCTGGTGGTTATATCAAGCATTAACAGATCAATCTTTTGGTGCAATGACAACCATGGGGCCAACATCCTCATCTATGAAAGTTATAACAATTCTACTTCTAACTTGATCAACTATAATGAAAGATGAAATAAAGAACACATGTGCATAGGAGAACACCAAATTTACATGGAAAGTCCAATGAGGTAAAAACCATGGTGAGAGTTAACTCACAATATAAAGGGTCACTACCAAAAAGGACTTGCAAACTAAGGCACACTACCTTCGATCAAGATACAAAGGACTTGTAAAATTGAAGCTAACACCACATTAGGGGAAAGATACAAGGACCTGATGAGATTCACTATCTGAGAGCAGGATATAAAATGACTTAGAGAATTTACAATATTTGTCAACACAACACTCTGTTGACTGAGGTGTTCAAGCACATATGATCTTTCCTTCAACCACTTTCAGACTTTTTCTACTAGATATTCAATATAATACACATTCACACTTGTTTTCTCTTGTTCACTACTCTATACCATTTTCATTTGAAATGATCCTGCATTTATATCCAATGTAACGCTTCAAAACTTTGATTGGGTTGGGTAGGAAAGAATATAATAAATGAATTCAACAAGTTGACCACTAGAAAATAATGTGGTCCTATCCCAATGATAAAGAGGACCAAAAAAATCTTGTTGTATATTCCAATGTGATCCAAAACAATTCACACGCTACCACACAACAAGGGTGATTCCACAATATTGGTTTACAATTTTTGGCCAAACTGGACATTGGATTGAATTTTCTTAACTAAATCTTCACTTTTAGGCACCTATACCTTCTAAACCGTGAGGAATTTGAAGATGATGAAAACTCGTGATTTGTGAAATTTTGTCTGTAGATTCTAAATATATATATTTTAAATTTTTTTGAATCAAATTGCATTTATTTTTCCATCTCCTTCGAAAACTAGTTTTTAACAGTAAACACCATTTTTAAAAAGTGGCGTGTACTTGCTAATACATAACTTTTTTCTATGAAGGATCAAATTGTATTTTTTTCAAATTTAGATTCGTAACTATGATATCTAGTGCATGCAATTGGTTTCATATCATTTCATTGAATATTTTTTTCTTAATTAAGTTTTGAAGTCAAACCTGTTACAATTTAGACATGATTTACTTGCTAACACAAATTTTTTTGGTACATATTGATTTTTTATTTATTTTTGATCAGGGACACCGATATCTAGTGCATAGATATTTTTCAATTTTTTTTTTATAATCTGCTATTTTTCCACGTGTGTAGAACAAAGAGCTTGATTTTTGATGTAAAACCCATGTTTAATTAAACTAAAAAAAATAAAAATAAAACCAAAACATATTAAAATTATATTTGATGGATAGCTCATTTTGAGGACTACCATCATCCAATTAGGTCTATGAAGTTTCCTCCATTTTTCCTTTGTTTCCTTAAAAAGTGGCACCAAAAGGGATGACATCATCAAAAGGGATTTGCTCGAAGGGTGGGTTTGAGCGAACCCTTTTTTGGGTTCGCTCAAATGCCCCCCTTTGAGTGAACCCTTAAAAACCCGATTTTTTTTTCATGGGAGTGTTTTAGAATTTTTCCTTCCTCAACAAAATTGTAAACTGGTTTTGTGGGATCATCCACAACCTAAGTTGGCATCAAGGAAACTTGCAAATGAAACATGAAGCACATTACCAGTTGGCCCAAAAACATACTTTTAACTAAATTTACTTAGCGTGGTTCTAACTAAGATAGGCCAAGACCCAAATATATCTTAACACATCTTCGTATGTTGGTGTAGGCCTCCAAGTACATGACACAAGAAAAGCAACAAGCCTTGTCGGCCAGATATCCACAAATAACCCATAAACCAACTCAAGACACAAATACTTAGCTCATGAGAGATCAACCAACATCATGCAAATTGTATGGGGATGTTTCATGAACATCCAATATCACTTCCAAAAACTTCTTTCATATTATCATGCCATTAACAACCACCACATACCAAACATGAACAAATTACTTCAACCCGAAAGCACATACAATTCATTCAAGAGATATAGCATTAACATATAAATGTGTAGACCAATTCAACACATGAAATTGGAATTGAGATACTACACATACCTTGAGAACACATTCACCAAGACAAAAGAGCAAAGACATCAATGCAAAGTATTTTCTAGACCAGTCCAGACAACCAATAACACTGCCAACCTTCTATAATTCACAAAAATCTCTTCAACAACATTGGAGACCTAAAAATATAGGAGTGAAACATCCACAAAACACTAAATTTAAATCCCAAACCATAAGACCAAATATTCAATAGCAGAGGAATGCAGGGCATTATCCTAAATAGACTTCAATACAACTTTCAAGAACATAACCTTTCAATAACTTGCAAAGGTCAGAAATTTCTTTCAACATGTTCTTCATTAGGAACAATAGGAAAGAGCATGGAACATACTATAGAGAATCAACAGTATCTCTCCACCATAAACAATACTCATGGTCCTCATCTTAGTGCTTCTAAATCTCATCTTAATACTTCTAATCCTCATATTAATATATCTTTATGAAACCAACTCTACTGATAACAACTATACTCAATACTTCTTTGATTATCATCATATAAGGCATGACATCAAACCATGAACTTCAACAACAATACCATAAACCAGACTAGGCATGACAACCAACCATGAAATTTAATAATACCATCATACATCATACAAGACATGATGTATACAATCGTAAAATTTGGTAGCAACACCATACAACAATGTTAGCTAGAACTAAATTATTGTCAACAATGAAAATCAATACCAAGCACAAGAAAACTTCCTTACTTCTCAAGTGATGACAAAAAAGACCACCACAAGAAATTCACCAAGTGTTGTCATCAAACATATGTAACAATCTCACCAAGTGATGACAACCAAAAATCATTGTTGGCACCAATAACAACCATTGCCAACAATCTCACCAAGTGTTGGCATTAATGACAACCAAATCACAACAATCTCCTCAAGTGTTGACATCAATAAAAATCATAAACAATTCACTAAGTGTTGAAATCAATGAAAATCATTGCTAATAGTAATCACAGGTGTGGTTGTAGGTTTGTAATCCTCCATTTGGAAACACTTCAAGATTTCAACTACATACTTACACTACCCAAGGAAAATATCTCTTGGTCTCTACTAGACATCTAATACCAAAAATTAATACATCAAACTAGTTAGATTCATCTCAAAATTAGAAAATAATATGATTTTCATCCTAAAACAAGTTACCCTACACCTATAACAAGAACAAATAATCTATCTACAATATCAAAATAAGAAAATCAAGCCTGATAACTATGTAAATAGATTATAACCTGCTTTACTTTTGTTGAAGACTATATGTAGTATATATTTATTTGTCCTAGAATATGATTCCCTAGGTGTTTATCTGAATTCATACAAGGATTTTCTAAGCCTACAAACATGGGATCCATTCCCATTTACCTAAAAAATGTAATGTTTCTCTATATAAAACTCTTCTCCAATGAGACCATTAAGAAAATTTGTATTAACATCTATCTTATGTGTTTCCCAACCCATGATTGAAACTAAATACATAACTATTCTAATCGAAGATTATATAGTGAATGGAGAAAAAATATCCTCATATTCTACTCCCTCCTGGGATAACTCTCTCACAAAAAATATCACTTCATATTTTCAATGCTACTATTTATATTATGCTTGATTTTATAGAGATATCAAGAAATCACAAAATAATTCACTGTTGATCTTGCAACAATGTCTCTACATCATTTGTATATAGGAACACTCCTCCACCATAATTTTTTTCCAAAATTGTTGATCCACAACTTCCTAAAAGTTAGAAGGCTCTAAATCAATGATGATCAACACTACTAGAACTATTTTTAACCCTGCCACCTATAAATATTACCTTCTCTAACCCATATACTTTGTGGGATATCTGGGCTAGATTATTTTAGTTTGATAAGAACTTGTTGATCCTTGAATTATACATCATAACTCTTATCCTTCATCATCAAAACTAAAAGAAAATTCTAAACATGAGACTAATAAAAAATAAAACATCATCAAAATCTATAGAGATTGTTGATTGTAGTTGAAAGGAAATTATACTTACTCCTACAATTAGATACTTGGAATCATCACCAAGCTCCATATAAACCCCAAAATTATGTTCCCTAAAATTGGTAAAATATTCTTAGGTTGATGTCATATGCCTAGAGTTTCCATTTTGCATATACCAAACATTCCTCAAAACTGAGCTAGTATAGAGACAAGAAACCATTGAGAAGTCCTCAATATTGGAAAAAAATCATTCATTTAAGTTTTTTTACAATTTTCTACTTTTATCTATTGCTACTTTCCTTTTTTCTTCTTCTTGTTTGGAAACTATGGTTCATAATGATTAAACATACGTCAATTGAAACACCCAATTTTACTCAAGTCCTTTTTCCTTGGCTATGAGGATGGATCATCACCCTTTTCCTTACCCTTGATGTTTGACTTCATTCCTAACTTAAAACCATAGGTTATAAATTGTAAACCATACTTCTTCAAATCCTTATTGCTACTTTTGCAATAGGTAAATTTTGTGTAAAAAGATACTTGAAATAAAACCCTAGCTTGTTTCCTTAGTCACTATTCAAAATCCTATTGTTATTTTGTACTACTCATAAACCCTAGTTATGATCCTTCAAACCTTAGTTTCTAGTTTGTATTGTGCCCTTGTTGTGACCTACATAATATTAGAAAACCTATCCTAGAACTTAGAAAACCCTCCTTGTTGCAAACTTACAAACCCGTTGGTCATGGGTTTGTACTTTTGAAAAAAATATCGTCATGGATTCCTTTTCCCTATCTGTTGTTTGAAACAATAAAAATAACTTAATTTATTTTATGAAACCTATAATGATTCTCTTAATCATTTGGTGTAAATTATACAAAATATGGGTGGCAATTGATCCTTTATCCATGATTTGAAACCTCATAATTTATGATGCAATTCTAGGAAGAAAAAAAACCTTCACAAATTTACCAATAACTAGTGTGATTTCCTCAGAAAATCATCTAATTATTCATCTTTCTCTTGGCCATGATTCTCAAACTAATTGAGCTGCAAATTTATTCCCAAAAAAAAAAAAATTTCTCACTTTGTTTTCCCACAATTTTACAAGGAAATCCTTCACAATTTTCCTCCAACCCTAGTTGTAATTTCCATCCATAAAATCTTGCATGATTTTAAATAAACCAAATTTACTTATCTACTACATAATTTTATCTTTGTCTTTCTAGCTTTGTTACTATGAATTTTTAATTATTGTGTCATTTATGCAATGCTATTCAACAATATGACATAAATTTTGGAGGATAAAAACACCAAAAGAGGAATTTAGTAGTGTGAAGCTAGAGGTGGGTAATTTTTTCATCTTTGGTTTAGTTTATGTCAATATATCTTTAGAGAAGAGGACCAAATTTGAGTCTTCTAGTAGGAAGGGTTTATTTTTGGGTTATATTGAGACTTCAAAGCCCTACAAGGTCTTTATTCCGAAGCTTAGGAAATTAGTAGTCAATAGGGATATGGATTTTAAGGATGACTTTACATCCAAGAAGACTCATGAGATATTTCCAATAATGGAGGATGATGAGTAGGAATCTCTAAAGGTTGAGCTTGAGTCTCTAAAGGAAACATTGGCTTCTATTTCAAGACATCAACCTTCAAATGAGGAGGGAGATACTTTATTTTGTTACAATTCTATCAAAATACCTCAATGGTTCACACAGTCATTAAGGGATTCTCAAGATAATGTTAAGGCTCCTAGGAGCATATTTAGGGAGAGTATGTCTCTAAAGAAGTTTCCTAACTATGTAGAATTAATTAGCAACATCATAGATCCTTCCAATTTTCAGGAAGAAATAGATTAATTATAGATAGTTGATGGGTTGGTGCATAATTCCTTCTTCACTAAGAGGGAGTGTTGAGTTGGTAGCTTGGATAGGAAATTTTGTATAGGTTCAATGTGAACATGTGGAAATAATTAAAGTGTTTGATTTATTCTATTTTGTATTTCAATTTTAAGGATTAAATTAAAATTATTTAATTTAGATAAATCAATCTAAATAAAGTGTACATATTCATTAGTAATTTAGACATATCTTCCACCTCATCCTTTAAGTGATAAGGATGCTTTTTGTAAGTAAACCTAATTTTTGGAAGATTAGATCTTTGCTAAATTAGCATAAAGATAGGGACAAGATAGGAAGATTGTAACATACTTAATACATTCAAAAATTTTATTCACCTGAGTAAAATCTATTGTGGAGGTTACCTTGTGAGTAAAATTTCTATATATAGTGAGAATTAATTTCATACTTAACATAGAAATAAAAAATATACAAAAATTAGAAGTAAACATTAATTTTTTTGATAATGTTACCTTAGGTACTACTTTATCACCAATATTGGGACTAGTTACAATAAAAAATTTATGACATATGATTCTTGAAAAATATTAGACAATATTACCTAAATATCCAAACATCAAACTTTCTACTAGTCAAGTAATCTGAAATATATAAGTGATGAAAGCTTGACATAATTTCCCAACTCTAGAGGCACTTCGCCGCCAAATCCAACACTAAACAATTGAATCCTCACGAGGGGTTTAAAGAGCGAGGTGAGGAAAGATTAAGATGCACATGCCCATGGATATACTTTAATATAAAATTTGGATTATATATTTATTGTTAGTTCAAATGATAACCAAGTTTACAAACAAAATTACTCCTCTCTAGATAAAGAATTTATTCACCCAAGGTTTACACTATTCAAGGGACTTCCAATGAACTTTAGATAAGGTTCTAACAAGTTTAAATTTAAATATTTATTCTCAAAAATATTCTTTAAATTCTACTTTTAAATTGTAGGTAAATTATTAGTTCAAATAATTTTTAGTCCATGGATATTGTGAATATTTGACATGCTCTTTAATCAATAAAAAATAACAAAATAAGATTAATATAACCAATTTATGTCTTATATTTAGGTGACCAATCCATACATCAATTCTAGTTGTGTACTAAAGGGCTACCTTCTATAGTCAGTATCTCTACCCCCCATGATGTTTAATTATTTACTACTAAATATGACTTTTGTGGGTTTCATATAGCTAGCTCAAGTACAAAGGAGAAACCTAAACATGACGTGTTAAATGGCTAGTGTAGTTTAGAAAAATGCACTCCTTTACATTTTCACACCATGCTTGGTTCCTCTTAATTAATTAGAATTAATTAAACTTATAATGGTTTAAATTATGCATTCCTAAGTCCTATTATTCTCATTTTTTGAAAGGGAAATTGATTTTTTTTTATAGATAAGTGCTATCAAAGGGGATAGCGCCCATTTACATTAATATCACTTGGCATTACATGCCAGAATACATTCTACTTCAAGTTTTCAAAACATAAACCCTCCCTCTTTATAGTAGTAGATATTGATGACCACTACCAAACTCCTTCCCAACTCCAACACCTGAGCCAAGCTGCTCTCACTGAGCCACGAGTTTCCAGAATCCATATACCTGGAAAAAGCATCCAGATTGGAGTTCATGACCCCAGCTCTAAACACTTCCCAAGCACTCACCATGAATTTTTCCCTCGCAGCCTTACATTGTCTTATTGCCTCTTCTTCATACACCTCACCCTCATCCTCCTTGGTTTCAATGCAAGCGGTGTCAAAGAAGAGCCTAAGGTGACTGACCAAACCATCCACAACCAACTCCAAAGTCATGTTTTCCACTGCTGGAGCATTTGCAGCTGCCACAAAATCATTGAAGAGCTCAACCATCCTCTCTCGGGAGCCGATTATATCGACCAAAGGCCTTATCACTACTTCATACACCTTCCTATCACACCAATGGCGGTCCTCCTAAAGCTACCCCTTAACCACATCCACAATCACTGCAAGCACCACCAGGTGATGGATAATGAAAGGCCTACTACACTATGCCACAAGTGTCTCTTCGGAGAAGAGGTAGCTCAACCCGAAGAAGTGCACCATCCTTTCTCTCTGCTCGACACACCAGACACACAATAAGTTGTGAATGCATATTTTTCCATCTAGCTTATGCAGATATAGCTCCTATGCCATAACACATGAACAAAAACCTTTGCAACATCCGAAAACTTTTTTAGTCACCAAATCCATACCAAATCTTTACCCGAGTGTCCTAGACTCTACCTTTGTTTGTAAACATGTGAATCATGTACCTCGCCATCCATTCATGGGCCCGAGGTAGCATAGGGAATATCATCTTGATGCCCCATGTTATCTTGGTCAATGATGGCCTAAAGCCTCGACCATCACCTCATGGAGGAATCCACAGATACCAAATCTTCTTGAGATGCTCCCCAATTAGCCAACAAGTCTGCGACTCTATTTTCTTTCCTGTATACATGTGTAAGGGAGAAGTTTTTAAGCTTTCCTAGGAGTGTCTTGATAGGTTCAATCCAATTGTCAACCCTCCAATTTGGTGATTTCCCTGAAGTGATTTCCTGAATACATAATTGTGAATCACCCTTGATTTTGATAAAATCTATACCTTTTTGGATGCACAACTGTAAGACTAATGCCAAAGCCTCCATCTCAGTGATGTTGTTGGAGTGAACACCCAAATTTTTTGACACTTCCCACAAACAATAGCCTCTTTTGTCTCTAATTATACATCCAACACTTGCTCGACCGAGATTGCCTTTGGAAACCCCATCAAAATTTAGCTTCCATTTTAATCTCACCGAATGCATCCAGTGCACTTATTTCTTATTGACCTTTCTTACCCTGAGTGTCATGGGCTTAGGAATTTTGAGGTCTATCCAAGCCTTCTGAATCTCCTCATCCCACCTCGTAAAGTTTGTCTTGGAACCCATGTTGATTCTATTATTTGTTGTCTCAATGATGGCTCCTTTTATCTTTGCAATAAGAAGGTCACAGCTTAGGGATTCATCCTTGAAGATGCACTTGTTCCTCTCCTTCCATAAATTCCAAACCACCAATGATGGAAACATTATCCAAATCCCATACCAATAACCATTCTTATTTTCTATTAGCCAGCTGTTTAAGAAATCCCAAAGCTTATAGTGTCTTGGTCCTTGGAGTCAAAAAATCCCTTGTACCAATCCCAACAAGAGGTAGCCACAAGACATGTGAGAAACAAATGTTCCATGCCTTCCTCTGCTTGCTCGCATAGTATGCATCTAGACGAATCCCAATTCTCTTTAGTCTTTCACCAGTAAGGCAATGCTAATGTAAGGTTACCCAAAAAAGGGCCCCTACTTTGGGCAACACTACACATTTCCAACAGAGGGTAGACATCCACGTCTTCACCTCTCCTTGTGCAATTTGGAGATGGTAACCCAATTTGGCCAAGTACTCCCCTGATGCAACCTCGCACCATATAATTATATCCTCCCTATTGCTCAGGTTAACCATCCTATTATTTAGTTCCCAAGCCACTGCCCCTTTCAATTCTTGTGGTAGCGACAAAGTATCAACATCTATCCACTTGGTATGGCTTCCTACTATGTCATCATCTCGACAAACATAGTCCACCACCTTTTTTCCAAACTCCGCTTGCAACCTACCCAAATATTGATCCAAATCAAACATTTCTATCAAACTTTTATAGCCATCCCAAGAGTTTGTCCAAAACATTTCCTGCCTACCATCCCTAATTCTCCATGAAAGGTGGCATGTGATCAAGGATTTGCATTTTGTTATGTACTTCCACATCGTCGATCCACCCTCGATGTTTGCTATTGTTAAGATTCTCGATGACTCCATGTTATCTAGATATTTATCCTGTAGGATACGACACCACAGCTTCTTAGGGCACTTGTACATCTTCCATACAAGTTTAGCGCCTAGGGCAATGTTTTGCAATCTGATCTTGCACAATCTGACCCTGCCATCTTTTTTTGCTTTACAAGTCGTGTCGCAACCTATGAGCGGTATTTTCTTATCATTTTTTGAACCTTCCCATAGGAAAATTTTCAAGATCCTCTCCATGTCATTTTCCACCTTTGTCGTAGCTTCATAACATGACATTGTATAAAATAGAATCGCTGACAAGACCGCCTTTGCCATTGTTATTCTCCCAGCCAATGTGAGCTAGTTATTCTTCCACGCCATTGCCTTATTTCTACACTTTCCAACCACCTCATCCCAATTTTTTTCTTTGCATGCACCTTCAAATATTTGAACCCCAAGAAACTTTGGTAGTTTCCCCACTTGAAACCCCAATATAGCAATGGTGGCCTTTTGCACGGGCATCCTTGTGTTGAAAAAGTATATACATGACTTCTCCTTGTTCATTTTTTGGCCCAATTTCTCTTCATATTTGGTAAGCACCCCTTTGATACATCTGGCTTCCCTAATGCTTGCCTTGCCTAGCAATTTGGTATCATTTGCAAATTGCTAGTGTGTAACCGGATCTACATTCAGTGCCACCCACACACCTTTCCAGTCCAGCCGCTGGCTTCTACTTTTGATGGCGCAACTTAGGGATTTAACCATGATCACAAATAAGAACGGTGATATGGGTTCACCCTGTCTGAGACCATTGGTGGCCTGAAAGAAACTGTGGAGCATTCCATTTATAGAGACTAAGAATTAGACAATGAAGATGCAGTAAGAGATAAGTTCATACCAATGACTGTTGAACCCCAACTTTTCCGTTACCTTCAAAAAGAAGCCCCAATACGCTTTATCATATGCCTTGCAAACATCCAGTTTGATTATCATCCCTGCCTTCTTGCTTGTCTTAAGAGTGTGCAAAACTTCATTAATTAGCAAAATACAACCTGTGATTTTCTGACCAGGGATGAAACCATTATGCTATGTGGATATTATTTTCCCTAATACCAATTTGAGTCTATTGGCAAGCACCTTGGCTATCACCTTGTAAATGGTCTTGCATAGTGATATGGGCCTATAATCACTATAGGAATGACATTCAGGATTTTTCGAGACCAAGGCTATCATTGAATTGTTCAAATCCTTTACAAACCTCTTAGTTCTGCGAAAGTCTTCCACAAGTCTCCATACATCATCCCCAATGAAGCCGCAACATGTCTAGAAGAACCTTGTCGTGAACCCATCAGGCCCTGATGCCTTGTTAGGATGTAGCTGAAATAAGGCAATCCTAACCTCTTCTTTATAAACCGTGTCATATAGCATTTTGTTGTCTACTTCACTTATCGTTTGCTTATCTAGTCAAGGATGCTACCACCAACCTCTTGCTTCATCTGGCCTCTGAGTAGGTGTTTAAAAAATTCAACCGCAACCTTGCCAACCTCAGACAGACCACACACTATGTGGCCATTGATAGTTTGGAATTATTCTATCTTATTGGCTTCCCTCCTAGCCAGCACCGAGGCATGGAAGAATTTGGAATTTGAGTCTCCCTCACTTAGCCAAACCTCCCTTGATTTTTCCCTCCAGTAAATTTCCTCCCTCTTCAGGAGCTTAGCCAGCTTTGCATTTGGTTCTTTCTCTTTGAAGTATTCTTCATTCCTCATGCCATCCCTGATTACTTTTTCATTAAGGGCTTCCAACTCATTTTCCACATTGCTTTTTGAATGAAAAATGTTTTGAAACTTCACCTTGTTCCAATCCTTATGCTTTTGCTTAAGGAACCTAGTTTGAAAATAATTGAGCCTCCCACCTTAGCTTCCTTCTACCAACTTTCCAGCAAGCCAAAAAGACTTTTATCCTATCACCACATATTCTGGAATTTGAAACTTGTCTTCAGCGTTTCCATCTGACCATTGATCATTAATTCCACTAGGTAATGAGCTGAAATAGAAACGGGTAGTATGCTAGCTGTCACTTGCATACCAAAATTGCTCCAAATTGGGGAGACCAAGAATCTATCCAATCTCTCAGCGATAGCAATGAAATCCTTGCATTTATTGGTCCAAGTAAAGATTCCATTCTCTATAGGACAATCTTCCAATCTAGCATCTACCACGAAGCTTCTAAAGTCTATGTTTGCTTGTGAGACACTTCTAACCCCTTTGCTCTTCTTTGAAAATTCCAATATAGTATTGAAATCTCCACCAATGATCAATCTGTCCCTTAGGTGTGGTCGGGAAAAATCCAACACCAAATACAAGAGAGAGGCCTTTTCCTCTGTTTTTGTCGGTCCATAAATATTAATGATCATGAAGTGACAATTGAAGCCAAGATCGTATACCTTTGCTACCATCCAATTTGATGAAGAACTGATAACTTCCACAAAAACCACAACCTCCTTCCACAATATTCCTAATCCCCTTGGAGAACCCCAAGAGTCTTGAAAATAACCTTTCCAATATCAACAATATTTCAAAAACTTTGTCCCTTCTTCTCTAGATAGCTTAGTTTCTTGTAACAGAATTATGTTGCTTGTGCTTTTCTGAAATTGAAGCCTCACTAGGCATCATTTGTCAGGGGCCTTTAGGCCCTTGACATTCCATGTTATCTTCATTATTTCCCAAGGGAGGGGCTTCCTCCCTTGGTACTTAGGAATTTGGTAATGTTGGTGCATTTCTTTGCTACTACCTCCTCTTCCCTCAATTGATTGAAGGATTTCTTTCCTCAAGGATTGCCAGTTATGCCAACTTTTCCCAAACCTAGGTGTTTTGCCGTTGATTGGGAGATACATTTGTCCTCAATGAAATCTAACTCATCTTCCAGGTCAAAATTTGAATTGAGGTCCTTGCTTGCCATAGAGGCAACCTCAACACCATCATTTTCCTTCAATTCTTGACTCTTCTCCTATGGTGGTGACTTCGGTTGAGTGTCATCTACTCGCTTCTCATCATGTAATGCTTCAAGGATTTTTTCCAAAGTCGTGAAGGCCTCACCACCTTTTGTGCTATCTCCCATTTGAGTTTCCATTTCTGTTGAGACTGCGAGAATGGGCCTCAGAACTAGAGAAGGTTGGTTCTCTTGTGGCTTCTTTCTCCATACTCTCTTCATTCCTTTAGTGCAATTCGAAGCACTGTGGTCCCAATCACCACATTTGAGGCAGTAATTTTTTCATTCTTCAACTTCAATCTCCTGTAACTAGCGTTCCTTGTTCATAAGAAGGAGAATCTGTTGAGGAATAGTGTTAATTGTCACAATGTTCAGTTTGGCATATTTGTAGAGATCCCATCCAAGATACCCATGTCAATCTCCATTAGGGTTCCCAGTGAGCGACCAATTTTTTCTAGGAAATCTCTAGTCTAGTACTCCACCAAAATATTGTAGAGCTTGATCCAGACTGGCCAGTCATATGGCTGCATCTTTACTAGATCAAAGTTTTGATTCCAGGGCTGCATGTACATGGGGTTGTCATTCATAAACCACAATTTTCCCTTTGTGACCCTCTTTTTAGCTTCCTCATTTGCAAAGACCACCATTAAGAAACATTTTGGTAGAAATCTTATTAGAACTTCCATTTCCCATTACTCCTGGATCCAGTTCTTGATCGAGGCTTGATTAGGTGTTCCACTGATGAAATGACAGATGAATGAAAAATCCCTAAGAATTTCCATGTCAACCTTGATTGCCTCAGTAACCTCAATTTCCAATACTCCATCTTTGGCCTTCTGATTAGGGTTGTACTCCTCCACCATAACCTGACTCTTTTTAGGCCTCTGAGCATTCCACACTCTCCTTTCCCTTCATTTTTTTCTCAATCTTCAGCATGCTAGCCTCTCCTCCTAGTCCTTTCACCTCCTACTTGTCTTTTTCCAAGGTATTGTGTTTAGCCGTGCCCTAGTTTGGTGTTGCTTCAATGGTGATTCTCGTGTATTGTGCCTTTTGCGAACATGTCCGATTCCTTCCAAGGGTGTTGTTTCCTACCTCCTATAAAATGGGTGGCACTTATCCACCCATCTCCCCTCTAAGAAAACTGATTGAGGTATATGATCATGTCACAATTCCACTAATTTATCCTCAACCACTTCATCCCTCCATTGTAGCTTTGCTTTGTCCATTCATCGCTGAATCTTGCCATCATTCCACACAGTCTCTCCTTCCTTCCCTGCTTTGCCAACTTTTTCAACTGTGCTGCTCTGTGAGCCTACTCTGCTCTGCACCATTATGAGAAAAAAAATATTTCATAATTTTTGAAAGGGAAATTGATATTAAATAAATGCTAACATTAAATTGATTTCCTTGAAAGTTGTGTGTCCTAGATTTAAGTCCCAGGACCCATTCATCCAAGGGCGAATGGGTCCTCCTTAAGTCCTAAATCCTAATTTTTGATATGTTTTTGGTAGCATTTTAATGATTCAAATTCAAGTTTCAAATGCCGACTTATGGAATTTAATTTTCAAGAAATTAGATAAACACCTATAAATACATAGTGATTTTATCAATTCAAACCTAAGAATTATAAGACACACTATCAAGATTTCATAAGAGAAAATATTATTGTCAAGAGCATTGAAGAGTAGATATATCAGTCATTTACAACAAAAATCAAGATCATATCATCATGTCAAAGTTATGTGTGTTCATATTATGTTTTGTAGCTAACATTATGATGTAGGTTTCAAGCATTCAAGCAAGCATTCAAGAATCAAATCGAGCAATCATATAAGCCAATTCATGCAATATCCAATCCTTAGAGAGATGTGTTGGACTTCAATCCTCTGAGGGAAACCATTAAGGGTTTGGTGAGTTTTGACATAGACTTGTTCATTCATCAATCCTTGTCATTTATCATTATCTTTCATTATTAAGGTTTAATTACCAAAATGGGGTTTGACCAAGGCAAACCCCTATTCACCAAAAAAAAAAGAAAAATTTCCCTCTCTTTGTGTTTGCAGATTTGCAGGCGAAGAAGGATTGAAAATTGGATCTAAAGTGCAATTTTTTAAAGTTGTCAAAGTTGTCAAGCCACAAAAACTCATTTGTAGAATTTATTTACAACTTTTCGATAGTGGAATCTAGAGGAATTAGGAGTGCAGATTCAAGATCAAAGGAAGTAGAAGTAGAAGTAGAAGTAGATGTGAAATCAGATTTTGAAACCCCGTGTAGAGACCTATTCGCCCTAAGGGGAATTTTTCCTAGCAGGACACTCAACAACCACTCTTGGTGATAGGTGCACAGTATTTTACCAGTCTCAGATCTGCCATAAGATTGTAGTTTTTGTTTATATTATGCTTTAAATATGTTTTTCAAGTTTTACTTTGCAGAATTGAGTTCATTAGGCATTTTATTTTTATCTCCCCAAAGTGCATTTTAGTCATATTTGTCACTTTTTGTAATAAGGGAAATAGTAGATCCCCTAATAGGGTTGACTCACCTTTTGGTTGAAAGTCAATCCTATCTTTGGGATATCTCTTTTCCTAATGAAATTAGAAGAAAGAAAGGTACATCATCCTTATTCATTACATATTGGCACTTTTCCCCGTTTCATTTTTATCCAACCTATTTTTCTTTATCTCATATTGGTGAACCCAACATTCTTTCACTATAAGCTTTATGAAATTGGAGATCATTCAAACCCTAGATCTAGGATTTTGCATTAGTTTGCATTGTATCTCATTTAGGGTTTTCAAAATTGCATTAATTTACATTTCATTTAGGGTTTTAAAATTGCACTTTTCATTGTTTAAAACTTCAAAAATTCAAAAATTTGCATACATATTGCATTCATTTTTCACAATAGTCTACATATTAGTTTTTTTCAATTATTTATATTAGAAAACTCAAAAAAAATTGCATCTAGAAAGTTGTCATTTTTCTTGTTAATTTTCATCAAATTGCACTTGCATTTTATCATAAAAATCTGGAAATCTGTAACTAAAAGTGTCTATTTAAAACTTGAATTAGAGACCTTGAACATCTACTCAAAAACCTAGATTTTAATTTTTTCAACTTCTATGCAAGGAACCATTCACCCTAGGGTGAATATTACTTTATATAAGTCATTTTATGAATTTCTAGGCATTAATTCGTCTCTATCTACTTTGCATATTGCTATTTTTCAGATCTTAGTTTTAGTTTTTGGAGTTACCATTTTATGAAATTGTTTGTATTCAAATCAATTGGTTAAAAAAAGTGCATAGTTCAAACATAAAATTTGAATTCAAAAGGAATCATTTTTAGGTTCTTGCATTTTACAATTAGTCAATTATCATATTAGATTTGAAACTTTGCATTAAACTTCATTATGGAGATGTGTTTTGGTAACATATGGATGACCTTAAGATCCTTGGTTGATGTTTCAAGTTGTATATTTGGAGATGATCCTAATGCAATTGATACCACTCATGAACCTTCACCTTCTAACGAATTTCCTTGTGAGGTGGACATCTTAGGCAAAGATGAAGATAACATGCAACAATTCATACAAGACCTCCTATGCAACCTATAGAACAATGCATCCTTTTATCCATCCATGAAACAACCAACACCTCCTCACATTCCATCACTTGATATGTTCAATCAATCATGAAAGACCTTGTTAACAAGGGCAATGGTGATACTCTTCTAGCCTATCCTCATCGAGTTACTAATACACCCATCAACTTAGAAGAGAGTTATGGTCAAGGCTTCAAAATATTAAGAAAACAAGGACGTAACACAACTAATGAACATGAAATCCATCAATTTTTAGAACAAAAAACATCATAAGACATTGAGGGATTAGGATATCAAGGATTTACCCCTCTCGCTACCTCTCATAATGGGAAAGGTATTCTCTTTCACAAGATTATTTCACAACACCAATTAAGGCCTCATGAGCATAATCAAGTAACCTTAGATCCTCCACCACCACCTCAACAAATGGACCAATCAAGTAAGAAACCCAAGCCCCATAAACTCAAGAAGCTACCATTTCTCCATGCTATAACCAAAACCAAACGATCCTTACAGAAACTTTTTGACCAAGGACTTATTACACTACCACCAATTTGAGAAAACAAGAAAGTAAAGAGCACAAATATGTCTTACTGTGCATATCATAGAACACTTGGGCATCTTACTGATGAGTTTCATGCTTTAAAGAAAATATTTGAAGAATTTAATATCATGGAAAATCTAGTTGATACTATAATTGGCTAGCATACACACACTTTGCTCCTTTCCATGTGATAGTTGTAGAATCATAACATACTCACTATTAGATGTAGTACATTTCATGCAAATCATTTTTATATTGCAAGGAGCGCATTCTCAATACCTATCTCAGCTCATCATTATCCTACATTTGGGGGGAAAGGGGTTATATAGCCTTGTCCTAGTACGATACTTATTGTTGCCCCTTTGGCTAGTCATCTGCCTTCCACATATGATGAGCAAGATTGGGATGCTAATCTAGGTGGATATGTTCACCAAAAATTCTATTGTTCCAAATGCTCTAGGAAGTAGCACCATGTTAAAGAGCTCTCTAATATGAACGCAACGCAACTTGAATCATCCTAAAAGGAGTTTGTATGCTCAAGATATGCTCGGTAAAATTTTGGTCAAAGTAGGGGTTCTAGATGGATATTCTAGGTCAAAAATTGATTCTCTCAAAAATGGTCAAAAATGGCATCATGTCGAAGAGCTTGTCACCACGAATCCGACACCACTTGAATCACACCAATTGGAGCTTGTATGTACAAGATATGGCTGGTCAAAGTTGTGTGGTAAAAGGGTTGACCATGGTGACATCAACATGATGACATGGCAGTACAATGATGACATCAACATGCTGACGTGGTAGGTGTAGGTGACGTAGTGATGACGTGGACTAATGAAGGACTGACATGTGGGATCAGTAGGAATTGAATTGGACCAATAACGACCTAACACGTGTCTTAACATGGGCTAATTAAAATGTGCCATGTGGCCCAATGGCTGGGCACCACATGGTAGTCTATCAGTCACATATTTTGTAGGGTGTTGGTTCAAACTTTGGTTGGGGGATTTGAACCCACAACCTCACACCTCTTATTTATATTCTCCACCATTATACCACACTATAATCTTAGAATATGATACTAGTCACTTTTTATTTAATAAGTTTTAAAGTCAAATTAAGAGGGGAGGTGGCTTGAATCGCCAACCTCCCCTCTACCAACCAACCCTCGTACCAATGCACCAAGCACATTTTTTGAGAAAATTTCGGCGTCAAATTTATTTAAAATAGAAAGTAATCCACCCTCATATTAATTATAAAATATTTTAAAATAAGCCCAATTTTATAAGATTGTTAAGGGGCTTAAAAAGATTTTAAATATTTTAAAAGGATTTTTAAAGATTTTTAAGGGATTTAATTAGATTTTTAAGGACTATGAGGGGTGATTCAATATGAACTATATATCAAATATTTTTAAATGTTTAGGAGAAATGGGAAATATGGGGAAAATATGTTTGTTAACCCCCACATAGAATTTTAAATTATATAAAAGGGGGGTTATAAGCTTGTGAAGGAATTAGTGAAATTATGGGAATTAGGAGATGAAACTTGATAATGGAATTTTATTCCAACTCCGTGCAATTAGGAGCTTGAAGCCAAGTAATTGTACTTGAAGGAGGAGGATTTTTCTTCATTTCATTATCACTCAAGAAGACTTTGTAAGGATTTTTAGCAGATTGATAGTGCTTTGTAATCCAAAATTTTGGAGCATAATCAAGGATTGGTCACTCCATTGGAGGACCCGAAGATGTAGCCATTTGGAAAACTCCATTATCAATTTGTTGTCTTTGTCTTCTCTTCTTTTTTCTCAAATTTATATTGTTTTAATCATTTAATGTCTTTTCAAATCATTTTAAATTAAGCTTAAGACAATCAGTTACTCATTTACATTAAATTAACATTCATTAAGCAATTGTCATAGATCCTAACAGATCAGATGTAGATGACTTGCTTTAGGTTAGCTCACATGTGTCATAATAACTTTTTAATTTTCATGCTCTTTGTGTGATTGCATGTGCATGATGCGATCCCCCATACTATGCTACTTGGTGTGTCTTTATGTTTGTGAGCCTACTTTGGATGATCCTTTTCACTCTGTTGGTGCAAGGATACAAAGGAAGTGAATCTATCATGACATTATTCTATTTGTATCTTCATTCTTATGTTTGTCATAACCATTATCTTTTTCATTTGCCTTGTGTTTCCTTTTGGGGATGATGCAAAGCATCGAGACATTTAGGTCTCTTCCATGTTGACCCAAATGGATTCCTTTGTATTTTATCTCTATGTGTCATTCTTCCCATGTGCTTGTTATTCCATTCAAGTTATTTGGGGAATGATAACGATTTTGAGCTTGATTATATTATTGTAGCAAAGACATACACTGACCCTAAATCCATGGATCCCTTATGTATTATCTTAGGATTGCATATCAAATATCTTTTTCATGACATAGATTCATTTGAAAACATATGTTTGGAATATGGATTTCCAAATAAGCTCTCATGTCTCTTTCATCTATTGGATTTTATCATATTTTACTTTAAAGTAATTGATCACATCATGGTGTTTAGAAATTTCTTTAGAGTGGAAGGCATTATACATCCCACTTGTTGCTTGTTTGATGTCATGACCTCTTGTTCAAAGTGTGGTCTTCTTATTTCGCATGATGTGTCTTCTTGTTGGTGACATTAGGATTGATGCCCTTCATAAAAGGAATCTAGGTAAGCAGAAACAAATTCCTACACTAATCCAAGTAGGGGAGAGTTACAAAATTTCATTTTAATGCCTTTAAACAATTACAACAAGAGAAGCACATAGAGAATAAATGAATAGAACAACAACAACACATATAACAGTGACACCAAATATACGTGGGGAAAAACCTTTCGGATGAAAAACCCACCTTCCAAAAGCACAATACTATTGTATTACTTCAAAAGGAATTACAATACAACCCCAAGTACAAAGCCTTATTCTATAAGTGCTTCAAAATGAACACCTGTTCTATAGTGATATCAACAACACTTCGTTACGTACAAACAAACTATGCATTCTACAATGCAAGGCACTCATTTTATAGAGAAAACAAGCCAAGAGAAGCTTCTAAAAGAGAATGGGAATCCAAATACACATGGCACAATATCCCACACCATAGAAATACATTTGAACACTTGTACCAGATTCCCTTACACCTCTTACAATTGTCATACAAGAAAATATTATTTCTACAAGCTCAGGCACCTAGAATATGCTAAAAAATAGCTTATGAAAGATGCCTTACACATCTTACAACTATCATATAATCTGTCATAACTTTCTCCCATGCATGAAGATTCCTTATGGCACATCATAAAATCTATCATAGGTCAAAGATTCCAAAGTGGGATGAATATGTCCACTTCGGATAATTATGTGTCATCCAGTCACCTCCAATGAGGATGCCACCCAGCTAGTGGGTCCCATTTATGACATGACACCATATGCATTTAAAAAATACAAATAGATAAAATAATACATAAATTAAATCAATATTAGGACTCTAAGGTTGAGACACCTGAGTCCCAACATTCTCCCACTTTTTGAAGACCTGCCGAGAGTCATATGGAATCATCTGTTCAAGGCCCCAAGGCCCATAGAATTAGAACACCATATGAACTTCTCCATGCTCACTAGTTTTTTTAGTGCATCTGTAACATTCACCAAAGTGTCAACCTTCTCCAAGTTCACCTTTCCATCCTCTACCATATCATGAACAAAATGATACTATACATCGATGTCCTTTGTTCTAGCATGGAAGGTAGGATTCTTTCCTAAGAAAATCACACTTTGATTGTCGCAACAAATAGTAATTTGTCCTACATCTAAACAAATATCAGTACACAATCTCTTAATCCAAATGGATTCCTTACAAGCATGAGTGGATACCATATACTCTACCTCTATCATGGACAACGCGACTACAACCTGCCACTTACTCATCCAACTAATAGCACCACCAAACATCATAAACACATAACCACTAGTGGATCTTCTACTGTCAATGTCACCTTCCCAATTTAAATTCACATATCCATGAATGCTCACAAAATGCTAAGGTCTAGTAGGATAACCATGAAAACACAAGGCATACTCAAAAGTAACCCATAAATATATGAACACTCTCTTAACCGCATCCCAATGCACCCATCCAAGATTAGCCATAAAATGGCTAAGGACTTCCATTTCTTGGGAAATATCTAGTCTCATACACACCATTGCATACATTAGATTGTTGACTGCACTCACATATGGTACTTTGGTCATGTCCTCCATCTTAGTAGGATATTTTGGACAATCATTCATAGAAAGCTTCATCCCTTGCATCACAAGAACAACTAACTATTTGCAATCTACCAATTTGAATCTCTCCAACATCGAGTTCACATACTTCCTCTGGCTTAACCAAAACTTTCTGTTAGCTCTATCTCTCATGATTTCCATTCCCAAAATGTACCTAGCTACACCCAGGTCTTTCATCTCAAATAATGCTGACAACTAAAACTTCAAATCTAAAATCATACTTTTGCCATTCCCAATAAACAACATATCATCTACGTATAGGACAATAATGAGAATGTGACCATTATTGGTTTTAAAGTATACACAATGGTCAGATTTAGATCTCTGAAATCCTAATGACAACACATAAGTATCAAACTTCTAATGCCACATTCTAGGAAACTATTTCAAACCATAAAGAGGCTTCTTCAATTTGCAAACCAATGTTTCCTTACCTTTTTCATTGAAATGCTCTAGACGTGACATGCAAATCTCTTCCTCCAAATCACCATGAAGGAATGCTATCTTCATATCCATTTGTTCCACTTCTAAGTCATGTGTTGTTGCAACTAACAACAGAAGTAGGATAGATGTCAACTTCACTACAGGAGAAAATATATCCCCATAATCAATTCCCTCCAACTGAGAAAACCCCTTAGTGACCAATCATGCCTTATACTTCTCAAAATGCCATCAAGACCACACTTTTTCTTGAAAACCCATTTGCAACCAATAGGTTTACATCCAATAGATAAAGGTTCCGGATCCCAAGTCTTGTTTTTTTTAAAGAAGCCATCTCTTCATCCATGGCTTGCATCCAGGAATCTAAATCACTCATACCCAATTATGCCTCTCTAACCATCCTAGGCTCATCAATGTTACTAATCAAGGCAAAAATGCAATTGGAATCCAATAATGAATAACCAAACCTCTCTAGTTGCTGCCTAACTCGTGAAGACCTCCTTAAAGGTTGAGGTTGAGTTTCTCTTCTTCAGAACTTTCAGAGCTACTTGAGCTCTCCTCATCATTAGGTCCAATAGGAGTACATAGTTCTTCTTTCTTTGGAGTAGGTGGAATATGGACTATCTCCTTATTTTGTTTCTCCTATTTTCCTAGCTGCAACTCAACAGTAGAAGGTTTCATCTCTCTGAAGATCACACTTTTTCTATAGAGAACCTTCTAAGCTTTTGGATCCCAAAGCTTGTACCCTTTCACATTGACACCATAGCCGATAAAGATACACTTAACAACCTTGTTCTCCAACTTAGACCTCTTATCAATTGGAACTTGAGCATAAGATTTACAACCAAATACTCTAAGATATCTCATTGAACGATTTTTACTAGACCACGCCTCCATGGGTGTTTTTCCAACAAGTGCTGATGTAGGAGATCTATTGATCAAATAACATGGAGTGGTTACCACTTTAGCCCAAAACCTCTACTCAAGGCTAGCACCACTCAACATAATCCTAGCCCTCTCCATCAACATTTTTCTCATCCTCTCTACAAATCTATTTTTTGTGGAGTATAGGGAGTAGTTTTATGTCTCTCAATCCCATGCTCTTTATAGAAATTTCAAATTTTTTGGAACAAAAATCACCACCATTATACTACTCAAACACTTAATATTTCTGGTAGTCTAATTTTTTACCAAGGCCTTAAAATCCTTAAATTGACCAAAGACTTCAACTTTAATTCTGAGGAAATAAATGAATGTCCTACCATAATCATTTGTGAAAGAAACAAAATATATAAATTTTGATAATGAAGGAACATTTACAGGACCAAAAACATTTGAATGAACATAGTCCAAAACCCTAGAAGACTTATGAGAAATAGAGTGAAAAGAAACACAATGTTGTTTTCCATATACACAATGTTCACAAAAGTTGAAATTGAGATTACATTCATCACAACATTCAACAAGGCTCTTATTTTTTAGGGTTCTAAGACCCTTCTCACCAATGTGACCAAGTTGTTGGTGTCATAACATTGTCTTCTTTGTAGGAAGCTTCATTTCCATGGAATGAGCACCCTTAGGCACCCAAAATGTATGACCATTAGATGTAGCTGCAACATGCTTCTTCTCTGCATGATCGGATGGTGAGGATGAAGAATCCAAAGATCTCTTCTTTGATACATCATAATAACTAGTACACTATACAGTGCATGCATCAAGCTGAAACAAAGTTCCAATATGAACACCCTTAGCCAACATCATAGCCCCTCTAGTCATCTTACATCCTTCACCAAAGAAAACAAATTGCACTCCCAAATCATTCAGTTTACTTACAGAAAGCAAGTTTCATGCCAAACTTGGGATATGCTAGACACCATCAATCCCCTTCACTCTTCCATCAGGAAATCTGATTTTGACTCTTCCACGACCAACAATCTTTAGGTGAGAGTCATCACCCAAGTAAACCTCTCTATCATTATACTCCTCATACTTTAGGAACCAATCTCTATGAGAGGTCATGTGAAAAGACGCACCCAAATCTATCAACCACACATCATCTGATGCATGGGTTGCCAAGGCTGCAATAAATGCTTCTCCCTCATCTTGGGATGATTTCTCAGATTCAGAATCAGAGAAAGACTTTTTTTTCTTCTTCTTCTCCTTGCAATATTTTTGAATGTGACCAACTTTGCCACAGCTCCAACATTTTTCCTTGGACTTCTTACCAGGAGACTTAGATCTCCCTAGAGACTTTGAATTGGATTTCTTGTCTTTCTTTTTTCCTTTATCCTTTGGTTTGCCACGAACTACAACGGCCTCCTTGGCCATCTCAGAAGACTTCCTTTGCATCTCTTCAGATAATAATGAGGCAATAAAATCATCTATCTTGAAGGTGGAAGTAGTGCTTCCAATAGTCATTACCAGGTGATCCCAAGAGTTTGACAATGAACACAAAAGGAGCATGCAATGGTCTTGTTCATCAATCTTGTCTCTAACAGAACCCAATTGTGCAACCAAAATGTTAAAATAGTTTAGATGATCTACCACAAATCCTCCATCTTCCATTTTCAGAGAATACATCTTCTTTCTCAAGAAAAACTTGTTTACTAGGGATTTAGCCTGATAGACATCACCAAGATTCTTCCACAAAGAAGCAAAATTTTTCTCTTCATGGAAATTCAGGGGGATGGAATCATCCAAATAAAGTCTAATAAGACTGTTGGATTTCCTATCCATGAGATGCCAATCCTCTTGTTTCATTCCTTGTGGCATGGCTCTAGAAACTTCAAGCCACAAATCATGGTCTACAAGCATGTCTTCCATTTTGAGCTTCCAAAGTTCAAAATTACCGTCGTTGAATTTCTCCATCTCAATCCTCCTAGATGTGCTTTCCATATCTTTCTTGCAACAAGGTAATGAAACACACACTTCTGCAAAACTCCCATTGAAACAAAGATCGACTCAAAAAACCTTTCTAAACCAACAAAGGAACCAAGGCTAGCTAGACTCTGATACTAACTGAATGGAATTTGGGTAAGTGGAAATAGCTTCCTACACTAATATAAGTAGGGGAGAGTTAAAAATTTTCTTTTTAACACCTTTAAATAGTTACAACAAAAGAAGCACATAGAGAATAAATGAATAGAACAACAACACATATAACAGTGACACCAAATATATGTGGGGAAATCCATTTTGGGTAAAAAACCCCGCCCTCCAAAAGCATAGTACTATCAAATTACTCTAAAAGGAATTACAATACAAACCCAAGTACAAAGCCTTCTTCTACAAGTCCTTCAAAACAAACACCTATTCTGGAGTGATATTGACAACACTTCATTATCTGCAAAAAAACTATGCATTCTAAAATGGAAGGCACTCATTTTATAGAGAAAAAAGGTCAAAAGAAGCTTCTACAAGAGGATTCGTGTCCAAATACACATGGAATAGTATCCCATGCCATAGACATGCATTCAGACACTTGTACTAGATTCCCTTACACCTCTTACAATTGTCATACATGCAAATATTCTTTCTCCAAGCTTGGGCACCTAGAATATGCTAAAATTAGCTTATGAAACATGCCTTACACATCTTACAACTATCATAGAATCTATCATAACTAACAAAAATTACAACTGTAAGAGAATCCGTCATAATTGACCAAGAATACCTGATTTTCTTACCACTTGTCATAACTCAACTTGGGCGCCAAATTTCTCCCATGGATGAAGATGCTTTATGATGCATCATAGAATCTTTCATAGGCCAAAGATTCCAAAGTGGAATGAATATGTACACTTGGGATGATTATGTTTCATCCAATCACCTTCAACAGGGATGCCATCCAGTCAATGGGTCCTAATTTATGACATGACACCATAGACATTTAAATAATACAAATAAATACAATAATACATCAATTAAATCAATATTAGGACTCTAAGGTTGAGAGACCTTAATACCAACACTTCAAGAGCATGAAATTTCTTGGTATATGTCATTCCTCTCAGTGGTAATGCTATGGATTGCATTCCTTATGGTGTGAATCTTTTATCTCTCAACTAGTCCTCTCTTGATGGTGGTATTGAGTATGCTGTTCCCCAAAGTGAGACCTTTCATGAACTAAGAAAAAACCCTTTGACTATCTTAAACCAAAAATTTTGGTCACTAAACATAACACAAATTTCTTGGTGGTGCCTTTGTTTCATGAGTTTCTAGCATAACATAACTTGCTAGCCTTGTGATTGGCTTATGTAGCACCTTATCAAAGTTATTAGGGAGTATAAATTTTGGTATGGTTGATGTATGGGAGCTTGTAAACCTAGCATGACTTTCCTATATCCACTTGTTTTGTGGGTTTACACCTTGTAGACATAGTGTGTGTTTCTCACATGTTTTGGGCTCATTGAATGCATATCAAACTACACTTATGAGTGTGTTTCTTGTGGCCACCTTGCATAACACAACTTGATTTCCTATGGCATGAGAGCATGTTTGATGGACTTGGTATAACATAACTTGCTAGTTCATTTTTTCTTTGCATTAATTTTTACATTAAATGATTGTGTATCTTGTCTTGCTACTTCATATTGTACATTCATGTGTGTCCCTTTGTGCTTATGTTGATTTTCCATGGGATCTTGGATCCAGGGGGCTTGTGCAACCTCCTTGATCCTTGTCATCCTATCCCTTCAAAATTTGTGAACTTGGACCCCTCTTGATGCATATTTGTCTACTTTAGTGTGAGTTTGAGTGTAGGGCTCATACTAGCACTAAAGTGGGGGCTAAATGTAGTGTGGAGAAATGTACCCCTTTAGATTTTCACACTATGTTTGGGTCCCCTTACTTAATCGAACTTAATTAAGCTTCTAATCGCCTAAATTATGTATTCCTAAGCTTTATTATTCCCGTTTTCTGAAAGGGAAACTAATATTAAACAAATGCTCACATTAAATTCATAACATGCCCAATGTTCTACATAGTAACTTTCCTAGATTTTAACTTCAAGTAAAAGGAATAAGCATCTAGATCCATTAAGAGCAACAAATTTTTTTATTTCAAAACTATAAAGATAACATGCACATTTGAAATATTATCTTTTCCAAACTTTTTCATTGCATTATATCAAAGCATTACAATTTTCAAGTAATGTTACATAAAACATGATAACATGCAATCATTTCACTTTTACAAATTTTCCATCATAATGGATGCGAAATACATAAAAAATTCTCCATAGAGCTTACTAGCATAAGAAGTACAAATAGTCTTGTAATATCCTCCATTCAAATCTTGGTTGCCAACTAATGAGGAGAAGCATCACTCAAACACTTTTCCACCAACCTTGGAATAATTGTGGTCCCTCACACAACTATCAAACTGATAGATGGCCCTACCCTTTGATGAAGAGATTGGTTTGGTAACCTCACAATAAATATTAATGTTTTCTGAGCTAAGTGTTGTGTCCTACATATCTAGATTTTGTCACACAGTGGCTACAACCTACACATATGACATACCTCAACCTAGAATGCAAACCTTGATCACAGTAACTAATAGTGTAAATAGTGGCAACTTACACTACTTTGGACAATGTATTTCATTCCCTCATAACAAGTGGACATCATATGTATCACTGAACTTCCTAGCTCGATTTATATTGACTATCCATAATCTATGCATAGGATATACCCTTCATTGGATTATCCTAACCCCAGGAACAACTTATTACCTCTATGCTTAACTATCTCATCTACTAAGTAAAACATAGTACTCTATAACTTAGCTAGTTTACCAATTAGCTTAGAAAATTATATCCCCAATATAGTATTTATCCCCTCTTATCCACCTATTCCTTATAATAGAATATGTACAAACACTTCAACACAAGATAGCACTAGGTGCAACAATCAATCTTTTCATTTCATACAAGAAAAAAAATCCTTCTCCTAAAAACAATTAATATAAACTTCTAATTCAAATAACCATTGACACAAAATAATTTCAAACATAAAAGAATAAGAGAGAAGAAATTAGCATGCCTATTTAAGCAATGCTCCAATTCATTGAACTAGATTCCCTTCTCAGCCTTCCCTCAAATCAAAATGCAATTCCATCAACAATACTTCTCACAACTCTCAATCTCACTTAACTCAGAAATGTAGATTATAATTGCTCAAAAAAAACATAGCATGAATGAGAATATATGCCTCCCTTTAGAGGTTGAGAACATCTCTATTTGTACACTGAAATCAACATCTAAAGGCTAGAAATAGGGTATTTAGAATGACACTTCTTAGCTTAAGAAATTTGACTCAACACTCAAAAGAAAAGGTGACAACTAAATTTGTTTCTCTTCAAACACATATGTAGCCAAAAAAGAATGAGTCGATGCTATATTAGATAGTAAGAAAGATAATAAAAAATGCAAGGCAATTACCTCCTATAGGTCAACTTAAATGACACAACAAAGTACTTGAATTTTTTTGCATTTTACTTATGCTTCACATTTTGGAAATTCGTAATGATAAATAGACTTCTATTCAATTTAAAGATTTTTTATCAGTTGGTGCCACATTTACATATTCATGCCATAAAGCTTGGGTCAACATTCACTATTTTGACTTAGTTGACTCCCATTCTATGCATATTCATCTACTATTGTTTGGCTTGACAAAGTCTCAGCAATCGAGTTTACACGTTTGAAGGAAAAGGCAATGTAAACACTTATTCTATGCACTGTCTGCATTTCACATTAAGAACTTTAAATGTTAAAGCAACACATTGCATTATGTATGCATTGTTTTCACAGTGCTAAATCCATGTTATAATGTTGCACACATTACTTAACATAAACTTTACCTTATATGCAATGCACTGATTAAATAATCTAGCGCTATCATTATCAGTTATACATGATGACTTTATATATTTTTATATATAATATATGTATATACGTTTGTATGTATACATATGTATATATATTTATTTATATTTATATATCATGATTCAAAAGATTTACATAACACATTATTCAATAATTGAATACATTCACATATCAATGTAGGTGTATGTATATATGTATACACACACACACACATATATATACATATCACACCTTATATTTAAGCACAAATCATAGCCTTATCGATTAATATATACATAGTATGTATATATACATAAATATGTATATGTCTCTTTGTTCGGATGGCATTCCCATACATATGGGTAGTCTATAGATGAGAATGCATAGATATATCTATCTACGTATTCTTATGCACATATTTACTCATGCTTATGAGCTTCCTATTGAAACATGCATATATGCATAAATATACATATTATGCACATATATTCTGTCGATCAAATATAAACACACAAAGAAGAACTCCCATAAATGAAAGAGACTTAACACTTAAACTCCTAAGAAAGAACATTCACAAACATAAACACAAGCTTGACTAAAGATAACTTACTATTACCCAACTATTATCCCGACTTGACCAATCCAGAAGTGTGTGTGTGAAAACTTCGTTTAAGTATTTTATCAAAGGTTACTAGACCAAGTTCTTCTCCCTGATTGATACTTCCCCTCTCTTCAAGAGTATTGATTCAATTCATGCATCCAACTTACACTTTGCAATGGTAGTTAGCTGAAAACAATACATCCATTTGCATCATATATTTTTACAAACAAAATAATTTCATATCATATTGAGTCAACATTTATTCTTCATATTTCCAAAACACATAGAGCACAAATACACCCAACTAGGTAAAAGTAAATAAGTAGTAGCACGGGGTGTAACAAAGTTAATTGCCTTGAAAGTTGTGTCGGAGATTTAGGTCCCAAGACCCATTCACCCAAGGATGAATGGGTCCTCCTTAAAGTCCTAGATCTCAATTTTTAATATGTTTTTGGTGGAATTTTAATGATTCAATTTCAAGTTTCAGATGTTGGCTTATAGAATTTAATTTTCGGGAAATTATATAAACACCTATAAATACAGTTATTTTATCAATTCAAACCTAAGAATTCTAAGACACACTATCAAGATTTCACAAGAGAAAATATTATTATTAAAAGCATTGAAGAGAAGATTTATCAGTCATCTACAAAATCAATCAAGATCATATCATCATGTTAAATTTATGTGTGTTCATATTATGTTTTGGAGCTAACATTGTGATGTAGGTTTCAAGCATTCAAGCAAGCATTCAAGAATCAAATCAAGCAACCATTCAAGCCAATTCATGTAAGTTCCAATCCTTAGAGATATGTGTTGGAATTCATTCCTCTAAGGGAATCCATTAAAGGTTTGGTGAGTTGTGACATAGACTTGTTCATTCATCAATCCTTGTCATTTATCATTATCTTTCATTATCAAGGTTTAATTACCAAAATAGGGTTTGACCAAGGCAAACCCCTATTCACCAAAAATAAACAATTTTTGCCTCTCTTTGCGTTTGTAGATTTGCAAGTGAAGAAGGATTGAAAATTGGATCTAAAGTGCAATTTTGTAAAGTTGTCAAAGTTGTCAAACCACATAAACTCATTTGTAAAATTTATTTTTAACTTTCCGATAGTGGAATCTGGAGGAATTAGGACTGTAGATCTAGGACCAAAGGACTATGAAATCAAATTTTGAAACCCTTTGTAGAGACCTATTCACCCTAGGGTGAATCTATCCCAATAGGACACTCAATAACCTCTTTTGGTGATAGGTGCATAGTATTTTACCCTTCTCATATTTTCCTAAAGAGTGTAGTTTCTATTTATATTATGCTTTAGATCTGTTTTTCAAGTTTTACAATACATAATTGAGTTCATTAGGCATTTTATTTTTATCTTCTCCCCATAGTGCATTTCAGTCATACTTGCTAGTTTTTGTCATAAGGAAAACAAAAGATCCCCTAATAGGGTTGAATCACCTTTTGGTTGAAAGTCAATCCTACCTTTGGGAGATCTCTTTTCCTAATGAAATTAGAAGAAAGATAGGTACATCATCCTTATTCATTTCATATTGGCACTTTTCCTTGTTTCATTTTTTTTTAATCGGTAAATAGCTAGTTGTGGGGCAACACTCAAAGTGAATGAAAATAAAAATATGGACTGCTTCAAACCCAATATTGAGGAGCACAAAAACTTGTTTTAGACCCATGAATGGAGAGCACAAAAAGGCAACACCAAACCAAATTTACCCTTGCCTATGGATTATTCTAACTATATTCCACTCCTACCCATTGTAGACACTACAAGAAGCAACAACCTACCAAATACTAACATCAGCTTTGAGTCCACATATGCTATGCATTTTCCCTCCGTGTGGAGTGGGAATGAAGTTGCATGTTGAATGGTACCTCATTTTCCTTCCTTTTTCTTTGAACTGTGGTCCAATTTCCCTCTGTATCCTTGGCTCTCACAACCACCCTTGAGTGTTGAGGGGGCTCTTGTTCACTCTCAAAACCTAAGGTTGTTGCAACTTCTGCATGGTATACCTACTTTTCACCTGGTTGTAGTTATTTTGTTTCCTATTGAGGGGGGTTTTTTTTCCTCATAGAGCTCGAGGACATTGCTCTTTCTACCAGATTAGCCACCACCTTGCCTAATTTTGGCACCTTAGTTTTCACATGTTTTTTCTTGCTCTCCATAATTGGATTACTCGGTGGTGACCTCTAAGCATCAACCTTTTTTGTTGGGGTACCATTGGTGGCTGAATCTTCCTTGAGTGACCCTTCCTGTTCTACTAAATAATGCTCAGGTGAAATTTCTTTCTACCATGTGGCTTGGCAGTCACTTCTCCCCTTAACACAATGAGCAGCAATGTGTCTAGTATTGAAACCTCTGTGGAAACAAAATGGTAAACCTCATAATATATCAGCTGAACCCAACTTCCATCAGTATTTTTTAGAGTTAACTCAACAACAAGTGTCTTGGAAGTGTCCAACTCCATCAAAATGCGAGCATAGGTTGTGCGCATGTGGTTTGATGAGTTCTCATAAGCCCCCAAGAACTTCCCCAATGAATTACCAATGGCTTCGAAGCAAGAATCGAACCAGAATTGCAGTGGAAGGTTTGACAATCTTACCCAAGTTGGAGTAGCAACAAAAGAATCAGTAAGAGGATTGAAAGAGGGGCGCCACAATTTTAGCATAAGAAAGTGCTAGTCAAAACTCCATTGGTAATCACATAATATTGTGTTCCTGTGTCGATCACTCTCAAATAGGACCACAAAAAAACCTTGCGCATAAGGATAAATCTCCACATTTCTATCCAAAATGGGGCTCCATGTTTTTGTGATGCACTGATGCAGTGCAACGAGGCTTGTCCAGAAACCTTGGAATCTTTCGATCAGGCTCAAATTAGTGAAATATATCTCATTTTTGTGACCTCTTTGCAGATCTCCTTACCCAAGACCACTGTTGGGGGGTGGAAGTGCATGGGAGTGGCAGATTGGATTATTTACTAGCGATATCATCTGCTTTGCAAGAAAACCCCACCATTTCCCTCACAGTATTCTCGGTCAAGTTTAGAAACCCTTGTTTGCGAGTAACACCCTCATTCGGGACCCAACCCTCATCATGCGCCTTTAATGGATGTCTCACCCTATTTCAGAAATCACCAAACATATGTTTGCCATCTATGATTTTTGTCTCCATTCTAGAGTGCCCCTCCCACCATGATCTCCACGCAGCCAAGAGCCATCCTTGATTGACAATGCGGAAGAAGCAGGAGCTCAAAAATTACCAGGGGAAATGCTTTTGCTAGGCGACCTACCATTTTTCTGCCCGCACCGCAAACCCTAGCTCCACCGTTTAATGCTTTCCTTTAGTCTAGCTTAGCTTCAGGAATCTGGTCATGACCTGTGCGCAACGAAACTTTAGAGCCATCGCCACCCACCATTGGACAAAAATTTCCTGAGACGCCACTGTCTCTGGAAGTAGGATGCGCAGTTGCAGAAGTGGAGTGAAGCATTTCGGGAGCCTTGCCTGTTTCATTTTGATCCAACCTAATTTTCTTTATTTCAGCTAGTCAAATATCTATCATTAACTTGATAAGGTAGATATTAAATGTGTCTACCACATGGCAACTCTCGATGGTTGTACATGATTCCCTTAATCATGCTCTTATTCAAGTGGGCTACTCCTTAAGTGCATCTATTTATGATCCTATTATATTAAGATATGTGGCCATCCAATTGAAGGAAAAGTAATAACTAAAGTCCATGAGTGAGAAAAAATTATTTAAAATGGGTCTTAAATGGAACAGATGGTGAGTATTTGGCAATTGAGGTGTCCTCCTGAGCCGATGAGAAGCCTGCAATTGAATATAAGATCATGCAATAATTAATTGTTAGTTAAACTTTGAATCATCGTGGATGTGTCACACCATTGATCTAAGGGGATAGAAATAATTCCATGAATAAGATTATAAAATCTTAAAATATGATAACCTACCTACTAAAATCATTGAATGAACATGTGTCCATCAACATTAATTATTCAAATAAGATGATAGATGCAGATGTAATTCTCCACATTCAAAGAATATAATCATCAATCCCCATGCAAGATATTATGCAAATTGAGCCCTAAGCCCTAGTAAATTATATTGTTTTAGATCCAAATAGGTGTATATAATTTGTTGTAAGTTGTCGAAATTTGAGTAAAGATTCTAGCTCATTGAAATATTAGTATGGAGTGTTCTAAAATATGAAATAATTAGTAAGTATGAGACCTGTGCTTACATTTTTGAATCAAGGTGTATTGGCCCATATTCAAAACCAAAACAAGAAACAAAAAAATTTAAGAATCCTATTCCAATCAATAAATACCTCAGATAAAGCTATCGAAGATATTTAAGATTAATGAAAAATCAAAGAAAAAATACACTAAACCTTGATGATTATTTGAGTGTTCTCCTAGATGAAATGTAGACTCCTCAAATCAACATGTACTTGCAATAGATCATTTGTGAATGTGGAAATGAAGGTTGAAGGGGTTGATTTATAGAGTTACAAATGTTTATGTGAATAGTGGAGATTTAATTTCAATGGATGATTAAGATCAAATGGAGGTAGTGGGGAATCCTAACTGACTAAGAATAGTTAGGGAAAAAAAAAAGGGAGGATAATTTTTTTTTGGGATAAATTTAGTTGTGAATAGGATAATAATAGGGGTGGAATAATAAAAGGGGTTACAAACATGGTTATTGTTGGATTTTATTTATTAAAAATAAATAATTGATATTTTTATTATAAATGGATAATAAAATAGATTTATAATTATTTAATTTTAAAAAAGGACTTATGGAGATATTATTATTAAGGATGTAAAATAAAAGGGGGAATTTAGAAGGAGACTAGGAAATGGGAGTGGGTTGTGACTAGAATGCAACATGGTGATATTAAGAGATAGTGAGAAATAAGTGCTTACACAAGGAGTTACATTTCTCCCTCATAATATTTTGTTCTTAGGTTATTATTGTACCTTACCCATTCTATTAAATTATCATCCTAGGTGCCTATTGAAATTCAAAATCCTCTATTGAATGTTATCCTTTAAAATTGTAAATCATGTCTCCTAAGAGAGAATAGTCTCCTAACCTATCTAAGGTATTTTCTTAGGAAATGAAGTATTTCAATTGATCCATTAATGAAATATTTCTTACTAGTTTGTTAAAGGATGGTAGGGAAAGTATTAAAGACCATATTACTTGCACTAAAGGGGGAACTCTATTTAAAACATTTTATAAAAAGTCCTCTAATTGTATCCCTATTTGTAATGGTTGGAGATTCGATATAGGAAAATTTATTGTGCCAAACTATTTTGTGGACACAGATATTGTTGAATAGACTACCAAGAGGTATAACACTTGATATTTTTTGTGCCTACTTCTAATAGTGTTCATATTCTTTTTATAAATGAGAACCTATTCCATAAGGTATTTTTCCTAAACCCTTAGGTCAATTTCCCAATAGAAATGAAAATCATGGCCACTAAATAGGAGAAACAAAAGTACAATTATCATGAAAGGTCATGGACAAGGACTAGAGCCCATCCCAAATAATAAAATGGATTCATTTCATGTAATGTAATTTGATCCCTAGTTTATGGATACATATGATGGAATGTGCCAACTAATGAGCATATATGTAGGTCCCACTATGTCTAAAGGGAGTCCTAGTGTTTGATACACATTCAAAGTGAAAACAAAAATACCCTATTCAACTATTTAGGGTACCTAATTAAACATTTAGGGAAAGGTTAACATATTTTAAGAAGTAGGGAGATGTGAATATTTCAAATGTTACTTCTTAATGTGTCACAACTAAATACATAGTTTTGTAAGTTTTGGGAACCCTCTATTGAATGTGCATTCATCTAAATATGAGTCTAAGAAAGGATATTTTAAACCTATGTAATCATGGACTCCTCACTTAGATAAATATTGTACTAAGTCTCACTTTTGTATTTTTGAAGATTATTTGGTAGACTTTATATTACATAATTTAGGTTACAAATAGGCCTCAATGTCCTAATTTTTTCCTAAATTTCTTAGATCTAGGTAAGTGCACAAAGTTGTGACATAAAATGGCTCTTAAAATGCCACTTTTTTCCCAAATCAGCAAAGTCTAATGTTCAATGAGAAAATGAAGATAGTTACACTCAAAGTTTGAAGATGCAGCAAGAACAAGAGTTGTAGTGCTCTGAATCTACTTTTTAAACTAATAATTCTTTTTAAAAATAGTGAATATTAGGGGTTTGAAAAAAGGGGAGCACACAACGTGGCCCTATTTTTAGCAAAAAAATAGCATAACGTCTATTGTGCTCCTAAAATGTTAATTTTTTTTTTTAATAGAATTTCAAAAATCACTTCAATGAGAAATTAGCTAACATCATGTAGTTTATGTCGATTTGAAAGAAAAAATTTAAGCATGCCCCCCCCTAAGATTTTTGAAAAATGATTGAAAATCAATTTTTTTAATACATGTAAAATGGAGTCTAGTTTCTAAAAGTGTAATTTGTTCCAAAATTCGATGAACATGTAAAAAACTATACCCAAACTAGCACATGCTAGTTTTTGACAAAAAATGGAGACACTAACAAAAGAAGTCAAAGATGAAAACCTTAAAATAATCAAAACATAAAAAAATATGGTTAGATAGCTAAGAGAGAGCTTAACATCATCGTGGTATTTTTTATAAATTTTATTAAAACACATGCAAACTTGATGGAGAACATGGAAAAAAATGTGTGAAATTTTGTTACCCATTCAAAAAATCATGTCTTTGGCATGAAATGGTTATCCAACCCTTTGGGTTGGATGCCCAAGGCAAATCCAACCCAAAGGGTTGGTATTTCTCAATGCAATCCATTTAACAAGCATTGAATTTGGCGCTCACCAAATGAAAGTGCATCATTTCATGAGTGCCAAATATAAATGCTAAAGCTCTCTCTCCCCCACTTTGATAATTCTTAGAGTTTATAGTTTATGATTCATGATGGATAGTCAAGGTTTTACCTTTCACTCCCTCTCTACCTTGCCTTCCCTCCTTAACCCCATCTCTATCCTTGCCTCCTCACCTCTCTCTTCTTCTCCCTCCCTTTGTTACTATTTATCACCCATCTCTCTCCTTTCTCTTGATCACTACCTCTCCCTCCCACCTTTTCTCTCTCCCCATCTCCAAGTATTTACCTCCTTGTTTCATTACACAACTCTCTCCCCATCTCTCTCTCTCACCTCATTCTTCTATATTTCCTCTTCTCTCTCCCTTCCCCTCTCTAGGTCATCACCTCTTTATCTCCTCCCTATGTCTCTCACTCCCTCCATCCCTTCTTACTCCTCTAATAATACTTCTATTTCTCTCTCCCCTCTCTAGGTATCTCCCACTCTCTCCTTATCTCCCTCTCTACCTTGCCTTCCCTCCTTACCCCCATCTATATCCTTGCGTCGCTACCTCTCTCTTCTTCTCTCTCCCTTTATTATTGTTATTTCCCATCTCTCTCCATTCTCTTGATCACCATCTCTCCCTCCCACCCTCTCTTTCTCTCCCCATCTCTAGGTTTCTCCCTCCTTCCCTCTTTACCTCTCTACCTCTTCTTGTTTCATTAGCCACCTCTCTCCCCCTCTATCTCTCTCACCTTTATCTCTGTCCCTATGTCTCACCCCTCTCTCACTAGACTATAGGTCTCTCACCTCTATATCTCTACCCTCTATAGTTATTTCCCTCCCTCTCCACCTTTCTCCCTTCCTAATTATCCCTATTTACCTCTTTGTGAAATTCTCTCTCTCATTTTCTTCTCTCTTCTCCTCACCTCTCTACCTCTCCCCTCTCTAGGTATCTCATTCACTCCTTGTATACCTCTCTATCCCTCCTTATCCATCTCTTTCTCTTCATCCTTATCTCTCTCCCTCCCCTCTCTACATCATCACCTCTCTATCTCCTCCTTCCCTATGTCTCTCACTCCCTCCATGTATACCTCTCCCTCCATCCCATGTTACTCCTCTACCAATACTTCCCTTTTTCTCTCCCTCTCTTCTCTCACTCCCCTCTCTAAGTCTCTCCCACACTCTCTCCCTCTCTTCCTCTCTAACTTGATTTCCCTCCTTACCTCCATCTATATCCTTTCCTCCCTACCTCTCTCTTCTTCTCTCTTCATGTATTATTATTTCTTTCCCATCTCTCTCTATTCTCATGATTACTACCTCTCTCCCCATCTCTAGGTCTCTCCCTCCTTTCCTCTTTACCTCTCTACCTCTCCCTCCTTGTATCATTACCCACCTCTCTCCCCCCTCTATCTCTCTCCTCCATATCTCTCCCATATGTCTCTCACCCATCTCTCACTAGGATATAGGTCTCTCACCTCTGTATCTCTCTAGTCTCTCTAGTTATTTCCCGCCATCTCTCTCCCTCCCTCCTTACCTCTCTTTCCCTCTTTCTGATCTTATATCTCTCATTTTATTCTCTCTTCCCCTCACCTCTCTACCTCTCCCCTATATAGGTCTCTTATTCACTCCTTGTCTACCTCTCCATCCCTCAACCATCTCTTTCTATTTGTTTTTATCTCTCTTTGCTTCTCTCTCCATCCCATCTCTATGTCATCACATCTCTATCTCCTCCTTCCCTATGCCTCTCACTCCCTCCATGTCTACCTCTCCCTCCATCCCTTGTTACTTCTCTACCAATACATCCCTTTCTCTCTCGCCCTCTCTTCTCTCTCTCATTTCTCTCTCCCTCTTACTTGTCTATCTAGTTCTCTTAGTCACTCCTTGTCTGCTTCTCCATCCCTCCTTATCCATTTATTTATCTTCATTCTTCTCTCTCTCTCTCTCTCTCTCTCTCTCTCTCTCTCCTCTTCTCTCTACCTCCCCTCTCTACCTCATCACCTCTCTATCTCCTCCTTCCCTACGTATCTCACTCCCTGCATGTCTACCTCTCCCTCCATCCCTTGTTACTCCTCTAGTTCAATACTTCCCTTTCTCTCTCCCTATCTACCTTCCCTTCCCTCCTTAGCCCCATCTATATCCTTTCCTCCCTACTTCTTTTCTTCTTTCTCCCTTTATTATTGTTTATTTCCCATCTCTCTCCATTTTCTTGATCACTACCTATCCCTCCCATTCTCTGTCTCTCCCCATCTCTAGGTTTGTCCCTCCTTCCCTCTTTACCTCTCTACCTCTACCTCCTTGTCTAATTACCCACCTTTACCCCCTCTATCTCTCTCACCACTATCTCTCCCCTATGTCTCTCACCATTCTCTCCCTAGGTTATAGGTCTCACACTTATATATCTCTTCCCTCTCACACCTATCCACCTCTCTCCCTTACTCCTTACCCATATTTCCCTCTTTGTGAACTTTTCTCTCTCATTTTCTTCTCTCTCCCCATCACCTCTCTATATCTCCCCTCTATAGGTATCTTAGTCACTCCTTATCTACCTCTTCATCCATCCTTACCCATCTATTTCTCTTTTCTCTTATCTCTCTCTCTCCCTCCCCTCTCTATGTCATCACCTCTCTATCTCCTCTTCCCTAGGTTTCTCACTCCCTCCATGTCTACCTCTCCCTCTATCCCTTGTTACTCTTATATTAATATTTCCCTACCTCTATCTCTCTTTTCTCTCTCTCCCCTCTCTAGGTATTTGCCACCCTCTCTCCCTCTCTACCTTTCCTTCTCTCATTACCCCCATCTATATCCTTACCTCCCTTCCTCTCTCTTCTCTCTCCCTTTATTATTGTTTCTTTCCCATATCTCTCTATTTTATTGATCACTACCTCTCCCTCCCATCCTCTCTCACTCTCCCTATCTTGAGTTTTCTCCCTCCCTCCCTCTTTACCTCTCTACCTCTCCCTCCTAATCTCATTACCAACCTCTCTTCCCCCTCTATCTCTCTCACTCCTAACTCTTTCCCTATGTCTCTCACTCCTCTCTCACTTGGATGTATGTCTCACACCTCTATGTCTCTCCCATCTCTAATTATTTCTCTCCATCTCCACCTCTCTACCCCTCCTTATCCCTCTTTCCCTCTCTATGAACTTTTCTATCTCATTTTCTTCTCTTCCCCTAACCTCTCTAAATATCCCTTGCACTTTGTCTTTTCCAACAATTTGAATAGAATACGCCCTACACAAGACAAATTTACAATAAAAATGTAGAAAATGGCGCTTTCGGTCTGTACTGCAGAAAAGGAATGTTGCAGAAAAAATGTGTTTTTACCAATATTTACCAAATTAGAAAAAAATGACTATATCAGAAATGCGTATGCGTTATGAAACGCATACGCATTCTACTCTAGGAATGTGTATGTGTTACATAACGCATACACATTACCTTTACCCAACAGGGAATTAGATAACACATATGCGTTATGAAACACATACACGTTATTTAAAAATTGAATTCCCAACCCACATGCATCCTTGGTTTTAGGATTGGGAAAGGCTTGGCAATCCAAGCCTTAGCCTTTGACTTGCAACTAGAAAACTAGGGTAGATTAAAGAAGAATGTCCGACTTTCGCAATATGATAGATGGACTTTTTTTCTTAATCAATCTATAAAATTAAAACCCATTATAGAACATGATGTCTAATTTCAAAATATATAATTTTTGTTAATATTGGATTATGTTTGTTATTTTTTAATTAATTTATAAACAAACTAGTCCTTAAACTTGAAATATCAGGCTTTTTTTGTTTTTTAATAACTTTTTTTTGGTTAACTTTCTTGGAAAAAAAATTTAGATGGCATCAAGCTTCAAACAATTCTCTACATAATTAAAAAAAAAATTAAAAAAATGTTTAGTTTAGGTCCAATTATGCTGTCCATACATGTTGATTTTTAAAAACAACAATTAAGGCCAATAAAAATTTAATAAAAAAATATATTCAACAAAAAATTACAAAAAAAATCCCACATCAATATTCATGTTGTTAGCTCTCTTTTCCCAAAAGGAATTAGCAAAATAATTTTATTTGGGTCAAAAAGTGGTGTCTGTACATTTTGTGTACCAAGCATGTGTATAGACACCACTTTTTCTACAAACATAAAAAAATTACCTAAGATAATCAAATTTGATCTAAAAACTTTAAATTTTCTTCTTTTACATTGTCAAGTGAATAAAATGGTGTTGAAAAGGTGATGGAGTATGCAAAATATGGTGGTACAAGAATTCAAAACCATGAAAAAGCATTTCCTTGTTGGAAAAAGCATAGTAACCTGACAAAAGTAGGGAATGTGGGCAAGTATCATGTGTTTAATGCCTTGTTTACCACTTTTAGCAAAGGACATTTGGCACTCACCAAATTTGACGAGTGCCAAATAAGCTTTGAAGATATTTTCCAAGTGTTCACAAATTGGGAAAGCAGACTGAGAGAGATAAAAGACAATAAGAGGAATATAGAAGGCAAGGGAATGGGTGATAGAGAAAGATAGACACTAGTACCCTAAACCCTAAGGGTTGATGCAAGAAGTTGGGTACACAAAAAGCTCAAAAAGTGGAAGTGTTTTTGTTGTTTTTCAGAATTTGTCACACTTGGACTGAAAATTTGAGGCACTTACACAATGAATCTTAACAAAAATTAGTAATATTAAATTTATCATTTTGAATATAGTTTCCAAATATGTAGAATTGAAATGTTTATTATGAGTTTTTTGTTTAAATTTGAGAATATAGATCCATTCTTTTCATAATTTTTACTAATAATAATAGATTTACATAGAATTGAACATTGAATTAGAAGAAAGTTGCATAAAAAGTCAAAATTTTTAGGAGTTTGAAGCAAAAAATGAAGGAACATGACATAATTTGAAAAATGTAATATTGATCACTTATGTTATTTATACCATTAATCACTTTTCCATATTTGAGCTTAATTAGTGATCTTCAAGAATAATTAATCACTTATGTTATTTATATGATATGTAGGTTTATGCAATTATAAATCAAACTAATAATAATTGGAATTAATAAAGTTTGTTCATAAGATTAGCTATGTAACTACGCAATCCTCCTCTAAGTGTTGGTGATTTACATTTCTTGTAATGCAAATAGTCATGTTATTATCTACAAGTTTATTCATAAGAGTAACTATGTAACTACATAATTATATAGATGCAAATAATATAAGCTTGACCATCACTATCTACCATTAGACCATGACATCTTTGAAACCTATATATTATCATAGGTTATTAGGTTGTTGCTTAACTAGGTCATACCTATTGCCAAAAAATGATATAGAACCTTAATCTAAGATACATTAATCTTAAAAATGAATACTAAGTCACTAAAAACACATAAAAATGTATAAATCTATTTCTCACTTGCCCAAATATACATGTTTACTCATTTCTCAATTCTACAAGTTTGATTTTAGATTGTTTGACCAACTACTAGAGCTAACACTATATAAAAAGTGAAACTTAATCTAACATAATAATATTTGAGCCTATTTTTATCCAATTCTTCAATTTGAATCTACAAGTGGACAAATCCAATTTGAAACTACTATTTATTGACTAGGTTACACATGGCCATTGACACAAAAATGTGCATCTTATAGGGACCAATCAACTATGAAAGAAAGAGTAGACAATCATCTTATAATTTTGGGTGCAAATTGAAAGCACAACTCCCATAGCCTTTATGAAAGAATATTATTTCATTTAAGATTGCATTATAATGTCCAGGTTGACCAATATAATGTCTTATAATGAGAAAAACATCAATGATATGATGCTCTCTTTGGATCCATCAAATACTTAGTGAATCAAATGTTAAATTTTAGGATATCATAGCTTATAATAGAAAACCAAAGAAGGGTAGAAAAACAATGAAAATTTTATTAAAGGGGTGAATGAATGATTTGCAATCCTTTACAATGTCACATTTTGCAACCTTTAAAGATTTCCTATGATGAGAAGCCAAAAAAATTTCCATTTGAATTTGAATTTTACAATTACAGTTAAAATAACCCAATTTTAAATAGGGGCCACTATAATTTGACTTTTTTAAGCAAACAGATTGTACTCTTCAAATAATCAGATAAATGACTCAAATATGCCCAACAATGAAGAGATACCAGTTACCAACAGCTCTAGAGATCGCTAATGAATTAATGATCTTCCTTTGAATTTTAGAGGTACAACTCCCTCTTATGATCTTCAATGAATTGGAGAAACTAAAAACAAAACTAAGATGTGCTTTTAATCAGAAAACAGTAAAGGAAAACAAACATATGTGCATAAAAATGACACAAATGTGAGAGTGATTTGAAATTAAGATCAAAGCAAATGACACAAAGATCATTCACTTAAACCTATAAATGATAAGGAGTAGGAAAGAAAATGATTTCTAGGAAACACATGAACAAAACAAGACTCAAAAATCCTGCAATGAACACATTCTTAATCAAATGTAATAGAGAAAATATGAATGGATAATTGTGGATTCGCAAAGGAAACCAAAAATTAAAGAGAAGACAATCAAACACAAAGATTAGAAATGTCTCCTTTATTCTAAAATATAAAACAGAGTTCAAAGACTCTATCTCCCTGTACAAAGATTAAGTTCAGAAAATAATCTTTCCCTAGATGAATAGCCAAAAGATCAATTATTGTGATTCCCCCAGCCTTCAAAGAGGCTCTCGTTTAATAGCCAAAATACCTCCCTTTCATTCTCATCTCTACAATAAATAATTCCTTAAAGAATACCTTTTAGTTGTTGTGTAACCGTTTCTTGAAATTGGACACTTCGAATTCCAAAAATTCTTCTCTCTTCCTTCCCGCCTAGGCTATTGAGTTTCCTATAACAATTGTTTTTAAAGTTGGCTACAAAACAAGAGAGAATTTTCACCCTCCTCTTGCATCGACAATCCTTATGATTATTAGTAAAGTTGTTTCATATACTCTATGTCTCTCTTTCCTTTGTACCGACTCCTCATTTGAAGGCATATTGCTTTCTTTCTTTGGGATTCTGCTAGGCCAAGTAGCTAAATAACACCCACTCAAATGAAAAGAAAAACATGAAACATGATTATCACTCGCCCCAATTTTTCTTTCATCTCCACTATGCCTTGACATGGTATCAACATCACATCCAATTTAGTGGGAAGGAACTTTATTGACTTATAACTAAGTGCAATTGAATTCTCTTCTCCAAATCTAGGACATTGTGTTTGCTAGTCATAAAATTGACCTTCCCATTCTCTAAATGCTTCAGGAACTGCCAACTCTGGAAGCTCTATGGGTTTTCCCTTTGGTAGTGAATCTTGCTCCATATCCATCCCATTCACTTGATACCCATCTTACAAGGATTTGAAGATGCCTAATCATTAGTAGATTCTTTTGAAACATGTATATATCTTCTCCAAAGTACCTCTTATGTTTGTGGCTCGCAATTAGGAATTCCTTTGCAATTTCCAGAGTCACTATCAAAATACTTTATCCTGGTGTTGCAACCATCAATACGATATATATTATTCTTTCTTTTTGTTTCAAAGCTTTATAAATCCTTGATTTTTCTAACAAGAACAACAATCTCCTAATTTTTCATTACTTTCCACAAATCAATTAGCATCATTGTTTATATTACTTGAGTTGCTGGTATCATTCTTGTGTCATGAGTTTTCCTATTGACATATCCCAAAGCATTGCAAACAAGATCCGAATGTCCTTGGTAACTATTCGGTTGACTTGACAATTTTCAATGAGAAAATTTACTGCACAATTTCGCTTTAATCCACAAATTATCGATTTCTATGATCGATACTTCCTTGAAAGTTAATGATAACTATTAGAAAATGATAAGTGTTTGGTGAACCTGGAGAATGAAACTCAACCTGCAGACCCATAGGATGTGACTTAAAAGCATATTTGCAATACTCGAACTCCTTCTCTGCCAACAGTTAGGATAGGCAAGGCACCACAATATAAATCGCTCTTTCAAAAGCTCTGTCTTAAGGTTCCATGTTCATGTTTTCTTCTACTTCATACTTGGCCTCATCACCGACTATTGCAATTCAATATTGTTGGTATTCTTAAATCATATGATCTTTCCTTATATGGATTCCCCTCAAGCATCACATGCCACTAATGTTTCTCCTTTAAAGCCTTGGTGGGAATGTTAGTGGTTATGCTAACCACTTAAAACCCCGCTAGCGACCTTTTTAGTAATTTACATAACCTCTCACCTGACAGTGTTTTTGAATCTCTCTTTCGAAAGCTTGAGGCGGGGATTACAGTGATTATGAAAACTCGCCACCTTAATTAGCATGATGTAGCAAAATTTCACCTGCATTTAAACTAAGTTAAAGACCCACTTTAATTTTGTGCTTTACATAAGGTCAGCGGGAAAAGTGCCAATGGTATGAACTTTAGCGGGAATTTCTATAGTTAGGCGAACTTTGCAAAACACTGCCACCATTCCATTGCTTTCGAGTGCACCGAGATTAGGTTCTGTTGCATATGATATTGGAATTTCAATTATCCATGTACATTTTGCAAGCGGGATCCTTTATGCTCTTTATTCTGTCTTGAGTTCATCGACCATTCCTAATTTCAACACTCACAGTTGTGATTGTGTGAATGGATAAATCCACAATTAGACTTCCAAACTGGTTAGTAAATTTTGTGCCCATATAGCCTTAACCATGGCTGATCATTCACATCAATAGAAATGGTAATCCTGTCAAGCATAGTAATAGCATCCCAAGAGCTTTAGTGTAGGATTTGAAAATTACTGTGATGTGGAAGCCTTGTACTCAATGAAAGTTTCAACAATATGTAACATTTCACCAACGTCAAGCAAAACCAAGCATAAATCTAATCATAGTCTCCAAGATTGCTTAATATTTCCCATATATCAACAATTCTATATATTTTACAATGAAGTTTATTCTTCAATCTGGAAATACTTTGCTACCTCCATTTACTGAGCCAATTATCCAGTTTACACAAGTTTAGGCCACACTATAACTACCCACTTTTGTATAACTTTTTCAAAGAATGTTAGTTGCAATATCTCCCAGATTCAATCAACAAACAATATAGTTGAAGATGTGAAAATTGCAGATATGAATGACTCATAGGAAATAAAGACATATTTTCACAATCACCACATGCTCAATTAGTACTGAAACAAGGGGAAATTTTAAAATTTTCAATGACCAAAAGTGGGGCTAACAATGGCTCTGTTTGGGGAATGCATTTTCTATGAGAATGCAGATAACCCTAGCATCTTTGGTATAGAGATTAGTGCTAATTCCATTGGGATATAGAGTCAGGGGAAAGAGAAAAGGAGAACACAACCTAAAACTAGAACCAAACCAAAAGACCCGAGAAACAAAAAGCAACCTAAGACTCCTACATGCACTCAGACTAGGTGCAGCACACCCAACTTTCCCAAGGGCTTATGCAAAGCCATTAACTGGCTGGGAAAAGTATATGCTAGTGTGGAAAATTGAGATATATCCATGAAACACTTGTGAACTCAACAACTTTTGAAATACCACAAATGCAAAACTGAGATTTATGAAGGAAAAAAGCTCACCAAAAAGTGTGCCAAATAGCCACCTTTCATCCAAAACTTCTGTATTTTCTTGCGAACCTTCTTGAGTATCAATCGTATCTTTAATAGAAATCTGGTTTGAATCAACTCCTTCTGAAGGAGACCTAAAACTCATATCAAGAAAATCAGCTTTTTCAATCTTGATGATAACCCCACCTTCACTTTCTTGGACTTGATTCATATTTTCTTGAAAGCAACTTTGTATTTTCAGATTTGTTACTCAAATATTTTTCTTCCATAACCTGCAAATGAGATTGAACAACTTCTTATCCACATGGAAAATCATTAGGCATATTTAAACATCCACTTGAAATGTGAAATGTGAGTAGTATAAGACTAAACATTCTTATCAACATCACTTTTTCCATCTTCATTTATGCAACCTTTCTTCACTTCCTGTTTATCAACTTCTAAATCAGATTCAAAAGATGATTCATAAATAAAATCATTTCTAACATTTTCTTGCAATTTCATCTCCTCATGATTTGATGTGGGAATCTCCAAAACTTCTTGTTTCAACTATGCATGGTTCGAGAGATTATTTGATATTTCAAATTTTTTATAGGCTGCAGTAGAAGTCATTAGACTACCAACATTTGAATAAGAAGAAACATTATCCTCCTCATCACTTGAATCATCTGAAGATTTGTCCTCATCTTTCTCATAATGCACACTATATATTTCAAAACTTCTTTCAATATTTGGTTTGGCCTTTGAATGAATTTCGCTATTTCTTAAAAAAAATTCTTCACCCAAAACTGTGTGATTGGTGCATTCAAATGAAGAAGAAAACAATTGATTTATCTCTTTTGGCCGCATTTTTTTAGAAACCTTTTCAACTTTCTTTACTTTCCAAAGATCAAATACTATCATGTCATCTTCAATACCAATGGATTCTTGTTGTGTAGCTTCAATATTCTGTACTTTACTTCGCTTCAAGAGGAAAGAAACTTCATGGTGTAATGTTGAGATGAAAATGATCACTGGGATCTCCTCACCTGGCTGAATGTAATGGGGAATCCTCAGTAAAAATCTGTTAAATTGATTTATAAAATCCCTTATAAGTTCATCATCTCTCTTTTTAATGGTGAAAAACTAGGAAAGAAGTGTAACCTCATCAACTGTAGATCCAAATATTCCAAGAAACTTATTTTTCATGCTGTCCCAATTAGTGATGCATCTCGTTTCTAAAGAATGGAACCAACGTGCAGTAGCTCCAATGAAGGACTCAACAAAAAAACAAATGAAGATGTTCTCCTCATTTACCCCCAAGATTCCAAAGGCTGCAGTGAAGGCTCAAATATGATCATCAACAATTTGTGAGTTTTCTCCACTAAAATTTGGAAAATGTTTTTGTGAACCTTCAGGTAATGTTGAATACTATGGTAAAGATAGAGGTCCAAATTGAGCACACCATGGCCGAAGTGAAACCACTGCCATATTGCTAATTGGAAGAATATCATTGGAACTATTCTACCAAAGAAAATATGTGAGCACGTTCCACATAATAGAGTTGCCAACCTCCATCCTTGGGGAGGTACCTTTAGATTTCTGAGAAGAGAAGACACTGGCACTTTGTTTCTCTCCCCAATGGATTCACCAAAAAATTATTAGCAAACAGATTGTCCTCTTCAAATAATCAGATAAATGACTCAAATATGCCCAACAATGAAGACAAATCAGTTACCAATAGTTCCGAAGATCGCTAATGAATTAACGATCTTTCTCTGAATTTTAGAGGTACAACTCTCTCTTATGATCTTCAATGAATTGGAGAAACTAAAAACAAAACTAATGTGTGCTTTTAACGAGAAAGCAATAAAGGCAAACAAACATTTGCGCATAAAAATGACACAAATGCGAGAGTGATTTGGAATTAAAGATCAAAGCAAATGACAGAAAGATCATTCACTTAAACTTGTAAATGATAAGGAGGAGGAAAGAAAATGATTTCTAGGAAACACATGAACAAAACAAGACTAAAATATCCTGCAATGAACACATTCTTAATCAAATGTAATAGAGAAAATACGAATGAATAATTGTAGATTCACAAAAGAAATCAACAGTTAAGAGAATACAATTGAAATCAAAGATTAGAAATTTCTTCTTTATTCTAAAATATAAAACAGAGCTCAAAGACTCTATCTCCCTGTACAAAGATTAAGTTCAGAAAATAATTTCTTTCCCTAAATGAATAGCCAAAAGATCAATTACTGTGATTCCCCCAGCCTTCAAAGAGGCTCTCGTTTAACATCCAAAAGATCCCCCTTTCGTTCTCAGCTCTACAATAAATAATTCCTCAAAGAAGGCCTTTCAGTTGTTGTGTAACCGTTTCTTGAAATTGGACACTTCGAATTCTAAAAATTCTTCTCTTCCTTCCTACCTAGGCCCTGTTGAGTTTCGTATAACAATTTTTTTTAAAGTTAGCTACAAAACAAGAGAGACTTTTCACCTTCCTCTTGCATCAACAATCCCTATGATTATTAGTAAAGTTGTTTCATATACTCTACGTCTCTCTTTCCTTTGTATCGACTCCTCAATTGAAGGCATATTGCTTTCTTTCTTTTGGGATTCTGCTAGGCCAAGTAGCTATATAATAGCCACTTGAATGAAAAGCAAAACATGAAATATGATTATCATTCACCCCAATTTGTATTTCATCTACACTATGCCTTGACCTGGCATCAACTTTACATCCAATAGTGGGAAGGAACTTTATTGACTTATAACTAAGTGCAACTGAATTTTCTTCTGCAAATGTAGGACATTGTGTTCACCAGTCATAAACTTGAACTTCCCATTCTCTAAATGCTTCAGGAACTACCAACTCTGGAAGCTCTATGGGTTTTCCCTTTGGTAGTGAATCTTGCTCCATATCCATCCCATTCACCTGATACCCATCTTGCAAGATATTTGAAGATGCCCGATCATTAGTAGATTCTTTTGAAACATGTATATATCTTCTCCAAAGTACCTCTTATGTTTGCAGCCTGCGATTAGGAATTTCTTTGCAATTTCCAGAGCTACAGTCAAAATACTTTATCCTGGCATTGCAACCATCAATACGATATATATTATTCTTGCTTTTTGTTTCAAAGCTTTATAAATCCTTGATTTTTCTAACAAGAACAACAGTCTCCTGATTTTTCATTGCTTTCCACAAATCAATTACCATCATTGTTTAAATTACTTGAGTTTCCGGTGTCATTCTTGTGTCATGAGTTCACCTATCGACATATCCCAAAGCATTGCAAACAAGGCCCGAATGTCCTTGGTAACTATTTGGTTGGCTTGGCAATCTTCAATGAGCAAATTTACTGCACAATTTCGCTTTAATCCACAAATTATCGATTTCTATGATCGATACTTCCCTGAAAGTTAATGATAACTATTGGAAAATGATAAATGTTTGGTGAACCTGGAGAATGAAACTCAACCCACAGACTCACTTTAATTTTGTGCTTTTCATAAGGTCGGCAGGAAAAGTGTCGATGGTATGAACTTAGCCGGGAATTTCTATAGTTAAGCAAAGTTTGCAAAACACCGCCACCATTCCATTTCTTTTGAGTGCACTGAGATCAGGTTCCTTTGCATATGATATTGGAATTTTAATTATCCATGTACAGTTTGCAAGCGGGATCCTTTATGCTCTTTATTTTCTCTTGAGTTCATCGACCATTCCCAATGCCAACACTCATAGTTGTGATTGTGTGAATGGCTAAATCCACAATTAGACTTCCAAACTGGTCAGTAAATTTTGTTCCCATATAGCTTTAACCATGGCCGATCATTCACATCAATAGAAATGGTAATCCTGTCAAGCATAGTAATAGCATCCCGAAAGCTTTAGTGTAGGCTCTGCAAATTATTGAGGTGGAATTCCTTGTACTCAATGAAATTTTTAGCAATATATAACATTTCACCAACGTCAAGCAAAACCAAGCATAAATCTAATCATATTCTCCAAGATTGCTTGATATTTCCCAGATATCAACAATTCTATACATTTTACAATGAAGTTTATTTCTTCAATCTGGAAATACTCTGCTACCTCCATTTATGAGCCAATTATCCCGTTTACACAAGTTTAGGCCACACTATAACTACCCACTTCTGTAAATTTTTTTCAAAGAATGTGAGTTGCAATATCTCCCGAATTCAATCAACAAACAATATAGCTAAAGATGTGAAACTTGCGGATATCAACGACTCATAGGCAATAAAGACATGTTTTCACAACCACCACATGCTCAATTAGTACTGAAACAGGGGGGAATTTTAAATTTTTCAATGACCAAAAATGGGGCTAACAACTTTGAATAACTCTAAGTTTGTCTATGTTCAAGCAATCTTTGACCATAAATCTTATAGAAGTATTGTTTAAGACAAGACTAGTCTTTAGTGGCAACTGAAAGGAGCAATAATTTGTTCCAACAACTTTGGCCTTTATTGATAAGAGCTAATTCAATCTTCAAGTTACAATAAGGCATTGGAATTAGCAAACATGTCCTTGAACAACAATATTTTTATAAAGGTCTCCAAATAGTTTCCAGTCTGTATGTTGTCTATGTGTAAAAATTCTATGTAACATAGATTTATAATAAATTTATGTATCATTTGTTTATGGTCTTGCAATAGTGAGAAACATAGTATCTATGTTTTCATAAATCATGAAATTTAATCCTTTTGAGCTCCTTAAAAACAATCTGTTTTAGTTAGCATTGTTAGCATTTTAATTTATTCCTTGAGGTGTATTCTTTGAAAAGACTAAGGGAAAAAAATAATGAAATGAGGCAAACCATATCCAAAACACATGAAGATCCACCAACGTGCTATTTTTCCATGAATCAAGGATGGAATACCTCTCTAAGTAGAGATCATAATGCATTCTTCCTAACCGCTTAAGATTTGCAATACATTATCTCACTTCACATATGGATTTGGTGGAAAAGCAATGTAGATTTCAATTTGAATGGATTTTATGAAGATTGTAGACACTTTGGAGTAATAGAGAATGAAATCAAACAATTGCAGGAAATTAACTAACTCTACTTCACTTGCTAAAGATTGAACTTATTTTTGTATATGTAGCATGGGGTGGCATTAGCTTGTAGCAAATAGCAGGTGGGTATTGTAACAAATAGCACATAGGTACCTTCATTCATATGGGTAGTAGAATCAAGAATTCATGATCATGGAGCATCACTAAAGTAGGCCACAAGATGACACCTTATACAAGATGACATGTAGGACAATTCTTAGCAATCCCAAACACAAGATATAATCTATATGTAAATATTGGGAACATAAAATAGTTAGCTAGATTACCAATTGATAATTGTGATTAAGATAGTTAAATACAACACTCGAATCAACAATTGTGATTAAGATAGTTAGCTAGACAACACTCAAATCAAAAAATGTGATTAAGATAGTTAGCTAGACTACCAAAAGTACATGAATTACTCATGGATACATTCAAATGACCAAAGGTTGCACTTTCTATCATTCTTCTAATGGATTTCAAAAGAAGTGGAATAGTGAGACAATGGAGCCAAACTTATACATTCAATATTACACTCAACACCATATAAATACAAGGAAAACTCTACCACTCTATTTTTTAATTAGTTCTACAATCATGTTAATGAATATTCAACATCTCAACCCCTTTTCCTTTGCCAACTTGTAAATATATAATATTTGACATCATATACATTGGAGGGAAATTCACTTTATTTATCAAATCATCATCACTGGAAAATAAACGTCTTGCTATAAGATCACATAAGATCATGGAAGATAAACCAAAAAAATACATCTAACTACAACCTTGTAAATTTAATCCTTTTGAATTCATTTTTAATTAGAAACAATCATGAATAAGGTTGTGGTATGTAGACATGTACCATACTATTCATAACAATAGTTATTACTGATTTCCCTTCTATGGGGGTGGTCAAGAATATCGACATTTCATGATTTTGGTGATTCATTCCCATTTTTTTCTTCTATGCCTTGGCCTATTCTAACCTCATAAATCTACTCTAGAAATATCAAGTCAAAATTTATTTTTCAAGACACTCAAATGTTAGTGCCCAAGACATTTGGACACCTAGATTCTAGAGTTTAAATGAACTCATATAATGTTCAAATTTGATGAGTGGATAAAGCACTAACCATAATTTTTCCTTACAAAGTTTTCTAATAGATATCTATCCTAGGTCATCTTATAAAAGAAATCGATCATAACAAGAAGAAGCATAACACTCTCCAACTCCTAAGTTTTTCCTCCTCTAGAGCTCATTCCAAGTTTTCAAATCTCCCCATTTATCCACTCTCTTCCATGGCTGTAATTTGGAAAATATCACATAGTTGAAGATCTCCATGCTTTTCTTTCATCCTAGGATCCCTAATCCTTCCTAGGGCTTTCCATTCAAAATCCCATTAACTCAAGTACCTAATTTGCCTAAAATATATTTGGTATTTACAATCTTTACAATATTAGCTATGGGGTTTCATGCTTATTTTGAATATAAATAAATGTGTTTCTTTTTTGGTTCACTTAGGGAAAAAGATTGAATTTGTAATGTTCCTAGAAAAACAATAATTCGAATCCAATTCTTGACCTTACAAAAACACTTATGATTTTAATAACAACACTATCAATCCTACCATTCACTTAGATCTTAGATAACTTAGACTATAAACTACTATATGTAAATTAACAATAATTATTGCATTTCAAACAACAAATTAAAAAAATCCTTGATCTTCTTATTAAAATGAATATAAGAACATATGACACATATGTGCAAGGATCATAGAGCTCCATTTCCATAGTCCCACATAAGAAATAAACAGGCTTGCTTGTTTCCCTCTACCATGTTTCCTTCTACAAATAGGATCATATAGGTCCATTTCCATTTTCCATAGTTTCTTGCTGCCCTCTAAAAGGGTTCATTGGTTTTTCTTTAAGAGAAATTATTGATTCCTTTAATGCTACCCATTTTTGGCTGTCCTCTGCCATGTAGTCACTGCCCTTAAGTATTTATTATAGTCATAAGGGCTATCATATCTACTTATTCATTATGAACATGGCTGTACAAAAAGAAACCAAACTTGCATTGGGAAATACTACATCTAGGTGTGTTTGATAAGGTAGAGGATCATATTCATCAATAAAAGTGACTATTCATTTTCTATTCAACAATTATCTTGATGAAAATTTGAAGTTATTAGATCAAATTTGATTGTATAAGGTAATAGTTTCATATTTCTAAAATTGAAATGTTTATCATGGATTTTTTGTTTAAATTTAAAGTTTTGTGCTTCTCACCTTCTCACATAGTTCAATTGCAATCATTTTCATTTTCATTTGACCTTTTTCTATTAGTGAGTATTACTTACTTTTGTTCTTTTTGTGTTTGTGAACATGTAGAATTCAGCATCATGCTGAGGAAATGAGCAGAGAATCTAACACCAGATGAGCATGAATTTGAGAATACAAAGAAAAGAGAAAGAATGAGGCAACTTCATGAAGAAATTAAATTAAACCCCATAGAAGAAGAAATGTCTATGCAATGTAAGAAATATGTGGAATTGGCATCATAAAGGCAATTGATGCAAAACCTTTATGCAAAAAGAAATGAATCCCGAAGCTGGGGGAATTTCATCTGCCACAAGTGAAGTTGAAGGCATTCCATCTACAAAATGCCATATTGAAAGTACATCAACATTCACATCTCTAGTTGAAGACACTCCACTCCACCTGCCACATCTCAAGTTGAAGGTACAATATTTTTTACATGTCAATTTCAAGGTGTGTTATCCTTTTCATCTCTTGTTGAAGGTATGCCATCTATCCTTGATGTTGTTGGTGTTCCTAATGTTGAGGTAACTATACCTTCGAGAACACCTCCTAGAGTTTTACATAGAAATTCTAAGTATTTGATTGATATTGATGCTAATATTTTGAAACCAATGGTTGATAAGATTCCAAAGCGTACTTGTCAAATATATACTAAGAGGATATGAAGATTATTTTTGAGAAGTTAGATGAGATTAGAAGATGTCAAATATTTGTTGAAATGATGAAGCAACTAAAATTTAGGCCCATCATGAATGTTCTTGGGCTAAGAACATCAAATTACTCAAGTGAGAAATCTATTGTAATGAATTTAATGAGTTCATATGAGAGTGTGGTTTCTACCTCATGCACGAAAGGTAGTAATGCCACTCTACGTGTCAAGAAATTAAATATTGTAAGCAATCAAACCAACCATTGAAAACATTGAATTCTATATTTTATGGTAGGAAAGGTCCTATTTTGCACCCCATCATGCTGAATCATTCCAAGCTACATTGTACTGACGATCTCTTAAGAGCCCTAAGTGCAAAAAAGTGGCAAAATTTGATGATCTCTTTCTTAGAAATAATGACACTTACAATCATTCTATCTGAAGGTACAAGGTCATGTAGGGTCCCTCTATAATAACCTTAGTTTTTCATATCTCCAATCCATTTGGTCGTGGTGACAAGATTTTGCACATTGGAAAAAACGTCAAATGCATTGAAGAAAAAGTTGCAAGGTAATGTAATTTTTTTTCTATTCATTGTGCAGCCAAATTGATAGTTCCAACACACCTAAGTGGGTTTTTTATGCTAGGAAAGGTCTTATTTTGCACCTCAACATGCCGGATCATCTAGACTACATTGTATTGATGATCTCTTAAGAGACTTAAGTGTGAAAAGTGGCAAAATTTGATGAGCTCTTTCTCAGAAACCATAACACTTCCAACCATAATGTTTCAAGGTACAAGGTCATATAGGGTTCCTCTATAATAAAATTTCTCAGTTTTTTATATCTCTATTCCATTTGGCTATGGTGATAAGTTTTTGCCTGTTGGAAAAAATGCCAAATGCATTGAAGAGAATATTGCAAGGTGGCGTACTTTTTATTATGTTCACCATGCAGCCAAACCAATAGTTGCAACATGTCCAAATGGGTGGTTTTATGCTAGGAAAGGTCTTGTTTTGCACCCTACCATGCCAGATCATTCCACGATACATTATACCTGTGCTTTCTCTTAAGATCCCTATGTTCCAAAAAGTGGAAAAATTGTTGAGCTCTTTCTCAGAAACCTTGGCATTTGCAAACATTCCATCTAAAGTTATAGGGTCAAGAAGGGTCCCTCTACAATAACCTCTCTTATTTTTTCATATATCCAATCCATTTGGCCATGGTGACAAGTTTTCACACGTTGGAAAAAACATTAAATGCATTGAAGAGAAAGTTGGAAGGCGGGCCTTAATTTTTGTTCTATTCATTGTGCATCCAAACCAATGGTTCCAACACATTTGGGTTAGTGGGTTTATGGTAGAAAAGGTCATGTTTTGCACCCAAGCATGTCAGATCATTCTAGGCTACATTGTATTGACAATCTCTTAAGGGCCCTAATTACAAAAAAGTGGCAAACTTTGATGAGCTCTTTTTCAAAAACTATTCTACTTACAACCATTCCTTCTGAAGGTATAGGGTCATGTAGGGTGCCTCTACAATAAATTATATCATTTTTTCACATCTCCAATCCATTTGGTCGTGGTGAAAATTTTTTGTACATTGAAAAAAATGTCAAATGCATTGAAGAGAAAGTTGCAAGGCAAAGTAATTATTGTTCTATTTTTCATACGACCAAATTGATTATTCCAACATGTTTGAGTGGGAGGTTTTATGCTAGGAAAGGTTGTATTTTGTGCCCTAACATGTCGGATTGTTCCAGGCTACATTGTACAGATGCTTTCTCTTAAGAGCCCTAAGTGCCAAAAATTGGAAAAAATTGACGAGATCTTTATCAAAAATCGTGGCAGTTACAAAAATTTCTTCTAAAGGTATAGGGTCGCGTAGGGTCCCTCTACAATAACCTCTCTCAATTTTTCATATCTCCAATCCATTTGGTTGTGGTGACAAGTTTTCACATGTTGGAAAAAATGTCAAATGCATTGAAGAGAAAGTTGCAAGGTGGCGTAATTTCTGTTTTGTTCATCATGTAACCAAATCAACAGTTCCAACATGTCTGGGTGGGTGAGTTTATGGTAGGAAAGGTCCTATTTTGCACCCCAACATCCCAGATCATTCCAGGATACATTGTATCGATGATCTCTTAAGAGCCTTAAGAGCCAAAAAGTGGAAAAATTTGATGAGATCTTTCTCAAAAATCAAGCCAATTACAACCATTCCATATAAAGACACATGGTCATGTATGGTACCTTTACAATAACCTCTTTCATATTTTCATATGTCCAATCCATGTTTTGGTGTGGTGATAAGTTTTCACACGTTGGAAAAAGCATGAAATCATTCAAGAGAAAGTTGCAAGGTGGAATAATTTTTTTTTGTTCATCTGCAACAAAAGTGATAGTTTCAACATGTCTGAGTGGGTGATTTTATGCTAGGAAATATCCTATTTCACATCCCAACATGTTGGATCGTTTTAGGCTACATTGTATTGATGATATCTTAAGAGCTCTAAGTGAAAAAAAGTGGAAAAATTTGACGAAGCTCTTCCTCAAAAATAGTGGCACCTACAACCATTTCGTCTAAAGGTATAGGGTCATATAGGGTACTTCTACAATAACCTCTCTTAGTTTTTTCATATCTCCAATCTATTTGGTCGTGGTGACAAGTTTTTGCACGTTGGAAAAATCATCAAATATATTGAAGAGAAAGTTGCAAGGTGGTGTAGTTTTTATTCTATTCAATGTGAGACCAAACCAATAGTTCCAACATGTTGAGGTGAGTGGGTTTATGCTAGATAAGTTCATGTTTCATACTAAGAATTTCAAATCATTCTAGGCTACATTGTACCAATGCTTTGTCTTAACAACCCTAAGTGCCAAAAAGTGGAAAAATTTCATGAGCTCTTTCTCAAAAATTGTGGCACTTACAACCATTCTATTTGAAGGTACAAGGTCACATAGTGTGCCTCTACAATAACCTCTCTCATTTTCATATCTCCAATCCATTTGGCTATAGTGAAAATTTTTTGCACGTTGGAAAAAACATCAAATGCATTGAAGAGAAAGTTGCAAGGTGACACAATTTTTGTTATGTTTGTCATATGGCCAAACCAATAGTTCCAAAGCGTCTGATTGGGTGGTTTTATGCTAGGAAAGGTCCTATTTTTCACCCCAACATGCTTGATCATTCCACGCTACATTGTACTGGCGATCTCTTAAGATCCCTAAGTGTGAAAAAAGTAGAAAAATTTGATGAGATTTTTCTCAAAAACTATGGCACTTACAACCATTTTGTCTAAAGGTACAGGATCATATAGGGTTCCTCTATAATAAACTCTCTCATTTTTTCATATTGAATCCATTTGGTCGCGGTGATAAGTTTTTTGCACGTTGGAAAAAGTGTCAAATGTATTGAAGAGAAAGTTGCAAGGTGGCATAATTTTTTATTTGTTCACTATGTAGCCAAATTGACAGTTCCAACCTGTCTAGTTAGGTGGGTTTATGGTAGGCAAGGTCATGTTTCACACACCGGCATGTCAGATTGTTCCAGGCTACATTGTATTCGTGCTTTCTCTTAATTAAGAGCCCTAAGTTCGAAAAAGTGGAAAACTTTGACAAGCTGTTTGTCAGCAACTTTAGCACTTAGAAATGTGTTGTCTAAAGGTACAAGGTCATGTAGGGTCCCTCTACAACAAACTCTCTAAGTTTTTCATATCTCTAAGCCATTTGGCCATGGCAAATTTTTTGTGTTTCCCCAAGAATCATCAGATGCATGCAATGTGAAGTTGCAAGGTAACCTAATTTTTGTTTTGTTCATTGTGGGGCCAAAACGTCATTACCAACATGTCTAGGTGGTCATGTATACACTAGGAATGTTCCTGTTTTACACTCCAACTCTCCCAAACATTCTTTACTATACACTGAACCAACACTTTCTCTTAAGATCCCTAAGTGTAAAAAAATGTCAAACTTTAATGCATTGTATCTCAAAGCTGGTGGCACATACAAATGTTCTATCTAAACCTATAGGTGCATGTGAAGCCCCTATTCAACAACCTCTCTCATATTTTTTGAATACTTGAAATAATTTCACCATGGTTAAAGTTTTTTTGCAACCCCAAAAATCATCAGATGTATGCAATGTGAAGTTGTAAGGTAGCCTAATTTTCATTTTATGATACATGGGGTTGAATCATCAAACACCACATGTCCACATGGGTACGACTACATTGTGCATTGTCCTTTTTTGCATCCCAACTCTCCCAAACATTCCAGACTACACTATGTTGGCACTTTCTCTACGAGTGGAGATAACACAAGGGTAGGGCATGGGTACATAAGATGTCTATTTGGTTGTTACATGCAAAGGTCATAATCACAACATGGACATGACTAGTTATTTCATGCCTACACCATTATATTTCATAATCTCTATGCAAGTTTAGGATTATTTGAGTTAGAGAAACATTGAGTCCTCGAGATCCATAGCAACCTGTAAACATCCAATTAGTCTAAGATGAATCTAGTTAGAGTCAAGAAGATATGAGAAGCCAGTGAGGCATAACTAATATTACTTTGGTTTGATTTTATCTTTTTATATATATAATGCTGTTTGACATGGTTGATGCTTAGTTTTTGCAAAAATAAATATATTTAATTATTGAGTTAGGTCATATATTTAATTGATGTTAGTAGGAATTAATGTTTATATTTAATGTCTTGGTTATAATTTTTTCAAGTGTACTAATGTTTTAATAAGGTGTTGTAGGCAGGTAGCCCAAGTTCCTTAAATTTTGGAGACAAAGCCCAAATATTAAATGTTTATAATTAATTTTAATTTGGTCAAGGGAGTTTAATGCTAAAATATAATTTTATTTTTATGTGCATTTATTTGTGAAGAGGAAATGTGTTTTCATACAATTATCCTTTTATTGGGATAATGTATTGAGGAAATTGAAGAGTTGAGAGTTATTTTATTTTAAAAAGGAAATTTGAATGGTTGGGGGGAAGAGGAAATGAAAGATTTTTTTGTTTCTTTATTTATTGTTTGCTTCTGGGGGGATGGGGGAATGGTTGGAATGAATTGGTTGTAGAATGGTAAACTTGGTCAAGTTTTTGGGCTGGTTCTAACTTGGAAAACTAAGGCATGCTTGGATTGTATTGGTATTTTTTGTGTTATTTTCTTGAATTCATGATAATTGTATTGGTGGCTTTTGTGTTATTAATGAATTCTTGAAAGATGTTTGTTATTGGTTGTGTAATAGAGGATTTGGGTGTGTATAAGGAGTTGATCTTGCTTGAGGGCTGAGAGCCTCCTTCGTGTGGGGTTGAGGAGGGCGTGAAGCCTCTCTTGGGGATGGTTGATCAAATATAAAATTATTGAATTGTGAATGATATTGGAAAGCCATGAATGAAAGTTAGTTTATTGTAATGAATGGTGGGTTGGATGATGGTGGTAGTATGTGGAGATGGTTGGATACATGGTAGTGGTGGTGTGTGGATATTTTTGGATGGAAGGTGGTGGTTGGGTGTGGAGATTGTTGGATGGGTGGTGGTGATTGTGTGTTGAGAATGAAGTTGTATAAGGAGTTGATTGTTTTGTGCCCCAAGAGGGAAGGAAATCCCCCTTCTCCCCCTTTACAGGAATTCGGTGAATGAATTTGTTATGTGTGAATCAATATTAATGTCTGTGTGTGTGAAAAATGTATCAATCTAAATGAAATTCAAACACATATCAATAAGATATTAAATAAGAAAAAATGAAAAAGAAAATAGAATAATCAAACTGTGACTGTAGCTTCCCCAAAATCGTCTTATCTCTCTCTAACTCTAGCCTTTTGTTGCTTCCAATGGCTCTCAGATCAGCAGATCAAGCTCAACAAAATGAACAGCTAAACAACGAGATTTTAAAAATGCACACTATGCTAAATGCAAGGCTATGTTAAGATGAAAGTATGGCTGTGATGCTAAAAGGCTGTGATTGCATAAGCTGATTGCATGTACGTTCGTGCGTTTCCATATGTATGCATAGGTAACCAAAGCTTGGATTCGTATCGGGTTTTATAGAGTTTCATAAAGGATTCGAATGGCTGATTTGATTAATGGCCCGAATTAAGCTTGTTTGAATGGACGGTGGAAGATTTTCAAAAGTGGATGAGGGAGATAGAAGGTTTCCCTTTTTTTGAATTTTTCTCATTCAAATCTGAAGGGAAATTTTCATTTCGAAGAATGAGTTAGAATTAGTTAGAATTAAATAAAATAAATTTATTTAATTTAGAAGTGAAGACGGATATAGAAATTCGCATAATTAAATAAATTGTATTTAATTATGTTTTAGAAATGAATTTAGAGTGAGAAAAAAATATTAAATTAAATATTTAATATTTAATTTGATTATGGGATGAAGAGAATATTCCATTATTTGAATATTCGAATATTTAAACTTTGGAATGATATGGTAATTAAAATAAATAATCGTATTTATTTAATTTAATTAAGAGGAATGTGGGAAATGTCAATAATTAAATAAAATTATTTATTTAATTAAGGTAGAAGAATTAGAAAATGAACAATATAAATAAATAATTAAATTTATTTATATGTAGATGACTTTAGGAGAATTAATTAAATAATTCATATTTAATTAATATAGAAGAATTAGAAAATGAATAATATAAATAAATAATTAAATTTATTTATATGTAGATGACCTTAGGAGAATTAACAAGCTTAATTATGACCATTTTTAGATGTATACATTTTGCCCCTCTTTGAAGTGATGTGTAAAACACATTGCTTCAAAGAAAATAAAATTTTGCCCCTGATATGCTTTCAATGATTTTGCTGATGATGCCCGCTCGGGAGGTAAATCACGGATGAGGGAGAGAGTGATTTAGCTCTCAACAAAGAAAATGTCCCACTTTGAAAATAAAGTCAAAAGGCAGCCAACTTATCCTTGTTTGACCTTTAAAAGGTAAAAAAGGAGAAAGAGACAAATCATTTGCATTTTTTAACTTAGTGAATACTGTAGCTCTGAGAGTGATCTTGCGACATGGAGATTCCTTATCATCACCACCAATTCGAGAGATCTTGCCAATACCAGAGGCCAACAGCATACAGACCACCGGTGAGTTGATCTAACCACCTGTGCTTTCAATTTTTTTTGTTTTGAATCAAAATTTTCTATTTTTTCGCGGATTTTGAATGTGAAAATGATGTTTGAGCGCTTTTAGGATAGTTTGAGCACTTTCGATGTTTTTTTCGGTGCTTAGGGTAAAAACAGTAGCGCATATAGGCTAGATGTTAAAATTTTAGGAAAAAACCAGTTTAGCGCATTCGATGAAAATAATAGCGCATCTAGGGTGTCATTCAAAAATTTAGGAGTATTGCGTATATAGGAAAAACATGTGCTCATATAGGAAATAGCGCATAGAACAAAAACAGTGGCGCATATAGGAAAATCGCGCATCTAGTGATTAAAGTAGTGCTTAGGATGAGTAAAGTAGTGCATATAGGAAAAGTGCGCATAGGGGATGTGTTTGAGTGCATCTAGCAAAAATAACGACGCATATGGGTTTTAGTGCATAGAGTCCACAGAGTAGCGCATCTGGTAAAAATAGGCAGAATTGAAAATTTGACGATAGTAATGCGAAAATGATGATGAATATTGCTTCCTTAGTCAACAAATAGTAAAATTGTCGTGTCATCACGCTGATATGGATAAAAATGGTAGAATAATTTGATGATTGATTGATAACTTTGTTTCCTAGAGTAGAAAACAAAGAGTAATTGTCTGATAACTTTGTTTCAAAAACAAAGAGTATATGTTAGATGAATGATTGATATGACTTCTGATAAATTTGCTTTTTGCGATAGAAAACAAATAGTAATTGATGGTGGAGCAGATTTGATATGATATCCAGATAGATAGATTGTGTATTGGTTTGCCTGATAGGATTGATTATGTGATGTGAGCCAGTGATATGATGCATTGATATGAGTCATTGATAGAGATCTGATATAGTTCACTGATATAGGTCATTGATATAGGTCACTGATAGATAGGAGTCTGATTGAATTTGATTGATTGAGATTGAATAAGTGGTATGATTTTGATTACTTATCCTTGTGATGAAAATAGGAGGTTTTCAAAAACCTCCAGATTAGAGAGCGGCACTCAGCAGGGTGGGATAGGATACCCGAGTTGACACCTGCTGACGTAGCTTTGATAGATACATGTGGTTTGGGATCCTTGTTGGCTATGCCACCAATTTGGGTCAACAGAGGATTGTTGATGGCACTAGCAAAGCAATGGCATTCGGAGCACAACACCTTTCATATGTCGACTGGTGAGGTGACGGTGACTCCAGAGGACATATACAGGATATTGGTATCCCAGTGGTTGGTGCCCTTGTGTACTATGATCACAAGGAGCTCAGGGGTGCAGATGCCTTGAGGAGGGTGTATGGGTGATAGATAGATAGCAGGGTACTGGGTACCATGGGCGGACTTTCGAGGATATCCAGCCTTGCCATCAGTTTTGGGTGCGTTCATTGGAGGTCTCCTTTGTCCGAATTGCTGGACAAAGGGATTATCAGTGGGACGGGGCAGAATTTTGGAGCAGATGTTGCTACAGCCATAGAGATATGCATGGTGGAGTTGCATGTTAGCACATCTTTATCATGATTTGCATTAGGTGGTGTACAGGGGTGCTTCCAGTTTGTCGTGTGGTGTGACACTACTGCAGATATGGGCATGGGAGCATCTTGCTGTGACGAGACCGACATGCCCCAGAGTTAGGCCTCCAAGTAGGCTTTATATATATACATATGCTATGTTCCTTACCCAGCCCAAGCTGGGCAAGGTGGATTATTAGAGGCACCTTCTAGATGATATGGATACAGTGGTATGGCGACCATATCTTGATTGTGAGCCATGGGCTACAGATGATCTAGAGATGCCGTTTGTATGCATTCCTTGGTTCCTGATAGGTAGGACTCCTTTCATTCTTGAGAGGTTTCTGGCGTTGTGGGTGCAGAAACAATTTGGATTTACGTAGGGGATGCTATAGGGGGTTGCACACTATGCCCGGAGCAGAGATGAGGTTGAATGGGGGCCATGTATTTCATATCAGGCCACATATACAGAGTTCATGTCCTTAGCACTTGAGGCATGGGTTGACAGGGAGACATTGTGGATGCTGGTATGTTTGATGAGTATTCTGTATATTTCCACACGCATCCTTTTCCACGGTTTACTAGTCCTGATGAGCCAGCACCCATTCTGGTACTACCATAGCCAAGGGTAGTGAGACAGGAGGATGTGGCCAGTGGTGAGCAGGGAGCAGTTGGAGGAGAGGAGGTGGAGAGCATAGATGAGGAGGAGAGTTCTGATGGGGATGATGGAGATGATGGCGAAGATGAGGGACATGTGTTGAGGAGGTCGAGGCTAGATATTCTGAGGGGTGCCCAGATCATGTGGCAGCCGAGGACAGGGATAGGGCGACAGACAGTGATCCAGATGGGATCCTCATCTCAGCAAGGGCAGATAGCCACACTTCAGGCCTAGGTGTAGACACTACAAGGACAGCAGGGGCAGTTACAGAGTCAGCTGGTGCAGGCACAGGGATTTGTTGTACAACTACAGGCATAGCTGGTATAGGCACAGGCACAAGCACAGGCTTAGGCACTTGCCCCAGGCCCACAGTTAGCTCAGGTGATGACAGAGAGAGATGCATTTAGACGGAGGGCAGTGGAGGTTGAGGGAATGGCTCAAAGGTTGATGGGCACCGTAGAGAGTGCATCATTGCGAGATGCCATTGTAGAGGGCATGGAGATGGCGAGGGAGGCTGAGTATTATAAAGTCAGATATGAGGAGCTGTGTCCTCCCGAGCGTAGAGCCATATCCCCGATCTTGTAGCAGGACGAGGAGTAGATTACGGACACATACACAGAGCATGGGAGTGACTGGGCCTCGACGGGACCTAGACGCAGGCATCAGTGGTAGGCCACCTCCTTTCGGACCAGCTCCATCAGGGGCATCAACCAATTAGCAGATATAGTGCACATGCGTGTATCATTTTGGGAGCATGTATACTGATTTTTGATCATATCTGATGTATTTCGCTTTGGACAATTTAGTTTCATTAGACATTTGGACAATTGTATCATTTTTGATGAGTGATGATATGCAGCGGCGATGATTATTTTTGATGATGTGATGTGCATTTTTGAGATGATAATGTGATATGCATTTATTTTCATGTGTTGATGGATTTTGGTATGCCTTTGAATGATCTAATGATTAACATGATATGCAGGATGATTCAATTATATTGTTTTTATTATGATGATGATGATTTGATAAATGTGTACTAATGATGTTATGCAGGTGGATGACTTATAATGTGATTATGAAAATGTATATATAGAATGTTTTTTTTTTTTTTGGATTTTTCAATGTAGGTAAAAGATGATAATATGATGAAAAATGAATGTTGTGTTCATGATATGCAGTATGAATTTTGTATGATAAAATGATATGTAAAATGATATGAGTATGATAAAATGATATGTGATGAAAATATAATGATTTGTAATTAGAATGAACAAATAAATGAAATGATAAATGGGATCATAATGATAATGAAATAATAAAGAAATGAAATGATAGTTAATGACATGAAATGATAATTAATGATAAAAGAATGAAATGATAATGATAATAACAAGAGATGAAATGGGATGATATGAGATGTGAATGATAATGACAATGTTAAATGATAATGTTAATGAAAATGTTAAATGATAATGATAATAATAATGTAAAATGATCATGATAATGAAATGATAACAAATTGATAATGATATGAAATGAAAATGATAAATGATATGGAATGATAATGAAATGATAACGAATGGATAATGATATGAAGTGAAAATGATAAATGATATGGAATGATAATGAAATGATAACGAATGGATAATGATATGAAGTGAAAATGATAAATGATATGGAATGATAATGAAATAATAATGAATGGATAATGATATGAAATGAAAATGATAAATGATATGGAATGATAATGATAATGATAACGAATGGCTAATGATATAAAATGAAAATGATAAATGATATGATAATGGTAATGATAATGAATGGATAATGATATGAAGTGAAAATGATAAATGATATGGAATGATAACGAATGGCTAATGATATGAAATGAAAATGATAAATGATATGATAATGGTAAATAAAAATGATAAGTAAAATGAAACACAAATGGAATGATGATGGATATGAAATGGTAATGAAAATGAAATGCAAATGGAATGATGATGGATATGAAATGGTAAATGAAAATGAAATGCAAATGGAATAATGATGGATATGAAACAAATGTTCAAATATCCTCCACAAATAGTCCAAAGAGACATGACCATCGTTTGATGTGATTATTATCCTTTCAAAAAATCTGATGCAAATATACTATGCAGACCTGTACAATGATCTAGTATGAAATGCAACTTAATGAAGGGAACCTTTTGTTGAGCTTGTTGGTATATTTGCTGGAATCATCATAAAGCACTTTTAAAATGTTGGAAGTATGTACAAGCATCAGAGGGGAAATTAGCACCAATGATGACCTGAGTACAACTTTCATGATTTTTAATATAGCAAGTGAACACAAGCATCTAGGTATAATTGAACCGAGATGACCTGAGCATTTCTTGCATGAATAGACAAAGACTAACCACCATCTGATGCAAATTTGGAACTATCATCAATGATAAATCATCACGTCTCACAACATATTTGCAACAGATAAATGATTAACCTCCAGACAACAGACAAAGAAATTTCATTCTCTTTCCTTGCCACTCTAGTTCAGTACATCATCGAGTGTGCTCCAGAGAAATGATATTGAAAATTAAACAACCATTGTTCAAAAATGAAATACTGTTATTCCAAACATTATTCAGATTATAGATCATCCATATATGAGTCATGATAAGGTACGCAACTAAAAGCTAGTGTGATATGGATCAATGATTGGATGTTTTGGTTTGATTTGGTTGTTTTGTTTTTGTATGATTGGCTTTGATGTCATTGTCTCACTGTTTTGGTAGAACTTGAAAGTTGATTGCCCCCTAGTATGCCCATGTTTCCCCATGGTATTGACACAATTTGCTGAAATGAATATGTACAATATTTAAAGCCATGGTAAGACATTATCGCTCAAGGTAAATGATGATAGCATGGTGCTAGGGTGGCCTCAAGATGATAAAAAGGATGCATGAAAGGAATGCTGAAAAGTTAAGTGCAGAACATGAACTAATAGATGGAAAGCAATAGCGTCTGTTTGCCAGATTTTCACTATTTGTTTTTATTGCATTTTTCTTGTCAATAGACTGCTTGTCGCCAGGTTTTCACCCTATGACATTTTTTTCTAGGAATTTTTCTAATTTTTTTTGGATTTTTTCAGGACTTTTTCTGAATTTTTAGGATTTTTAGGACTTTTTCTTTTTTTTGGATTTTTTCAGGACTTTTTTAGATTTTTTTTGGATTTTTAGGACTTTTTTTCTTTTTTGGATTTTTAGGACTTTTTGAGTTTTTTTGGATTTTTCAGGACTTTTTTGATTTTTTGGATTTTTCAAGACTTTTCTATTTTTTTGGATTTTTCAAGACTTTTTTCTTATTTTTGGATTTTTTAGGACTTTTCTGTTTTTTGGATTTTTCAAGACTTTTTCTGATTTTTTTGGATTTTTTCATGACTTTTTTATGATTTTTTTGGATTTTTTCAGGACTTTTTTTGATTTTTTTTGATTTTTTAAGGACTTTTTCTGATGATGATAACCACTTTAGACATAATACTTTTTCGGGTGCATGCTGTTGATAGGCTCGTCAAACAGGTCCCCTTCTGGCATTGATAATTTGTAGACTTTTGAACCATAGATTACGATAACCACGTAAGGACCTAGCCAATTTGGTTCAAACTTTCCCTTCTTTTCTCTGTCTTGCTGATTGCGTGGGTTTTCTTTCAAAACTAGATCACCCACTTGAAAGGTATGTGGCTTTACTTTGTGATTATAGCTGCGAGACATCATCTATTGATATGCTTTTAGATGATTAGTTACTCTTTGTCTCTTCTCATCTAGGAGTTCAAGCTCTTGGAGTCGGGAAACTTTGTATTCATCATCTGTTGTAAGACCTTTCAATGATACCTTGAGTGAGGGAATCTCAACTTCTAAAGGTAATATGGCTTCTGCTCCATAGACAAGAGAAAATGGTGTTTCTCTTGTTGGTGTGCGAACATTGGTTCTGTAGGCCCATAGAGCGGGATTGAGTTGAATGTGCCAATCCTTCCTTGAATCATTCACAGTCTTTTTCAAGATTTTTAATATTGTTTTATTTGAGGCCTCTACTTGGCCATTCCCTTGTGGATAGTAAGGTGTTGAATATCTATGCTGAATGTGAAATCTCTCACAAAGTTCATCAACATCCTGATTTTTGAATGGACGTCCATTATCTGTAATGGAGTTGGGAATGCCATACTGACAAATAATATAGTTGAGTATGAATGATGATATTTGTTTGCCGATAACTTTAGTAAGAGGGACTGCCTCAATCCACTTGGTAAAATACTCTGTAGCTGTGATGATGAACTTATGCTCCTTCAATGAAGAAGGATGAATCTTGCACACTAGATCTAACCCCCATTGAGAAAATGGCTAGGTTGGCATGAATTGTTGAAGTTCTTGTGCAGGAGCATGAATGAGATTCCCATGAATCTGACATTTTGAGCATGTTTTCACAAAAGTGAATGATTCCCTCTCCATTGTACGTCAGTAGTAACCCATTCTAATCAATTTCTTCGATAAGGTCAGTCCACTCAAATGAGTACCACAGATGCCACCATGAACTTCTTCTAAAGCTTTGTCAAATTCCTCATGTTCAAGACATCAAAGTAGAGTACCATCAAGACCACGACGATAAAGGGTGTTAGCGATAAGAGTGTAGCGAGCGGATTGGCGGATAAAATTGCATTTTTGGTTATGGGATAAATTAGGTGGCAAGATGTCATCTTTGAGGTAGGCATAAATTTTTCCGTACCAAGGTGAATCGGATCCAACCAAATGGCAAATGATTTGACTTTCAGGGGTATCATAAGTAGGTGTAAATGATTGTTCCACTAGAAATTCATAATGAGTCTGAGTTTCTGGGAGTTGTAGCAATGACGCGATCATAGCCATGGCATCAGCTGCTTTGTTGTCAAGTCTTGGAATTTGTGTGAATTGAATGTTCACAAAGTACTTCTTGAAGTCATCAACCATCTTTTTATATGGTAACAATTTGTCATCTTTGGTCTGATAATCATCATTGATCTGATAAATGACTAGCTATGAGTCGCCATATACCTGTAGTTCTATAATCCTCCATTTTAGCGCTATTTTAAGCCTAGTGATCCATGCTTCATATTCGGCTATGTTGTTGGTGCATGGAAACATCAGCCTATATGATCGAGGAATAGTGTTTCCTTGAGGGGTGATGAAAAGTATGCCTACCCCTGATCCATGTTGAGTGAAAGAACCATCAAAATATAAGGACCATGGTTGTTTAGATTCTGTAACAAAGACATCAACATCTAAAAATTCAATGTGCAGGGGATGATCTGCTTATAGTGGTGCTTCAGCTAATTGATCAACGATAACTTGTCCTTTGATTGCCTTACGATCGACATAATGGATGTCAAACTCACTCAGAATCATTACCCACTTTGCTAACCTTCCTGTCAATGATGCTTTGCTTAATAAATACTTGAGTGGATCAATCTTTGAAACCAGATTGATTGTATGGGTTAACATGTAATTCCGAAACTTCTGTGAAGCAAAAACTACTGCCATACAAGCCTTCTCAATAGAAGTGTAGTTGAGCTAATGACTTGTTAGTGTTCTACTGATGTAATAAATTGCACATTCCTTTCCTGTAGAGTCTTCTTGTGCTAGCAGTGCCCCCAAAGATGTCTCTATTGCAGCAATGCATAAGATTAGCGGTTTGTCTGGATTTGGTGGTACGAGAACTGGTGGAGTCATTAAATATTGTTTGATTTGTTGAAAAGTCAATTCACATTTGTCATCCCACCTGAAAGGAACATTCTTATGCAGTAGATGTGTGAAAGATAAACTTTTGTTGGCCAATTGTGCAATGAACCTTCGTATAGACTGTAGTTGTCCCTGTAGTGATCTCAACTGACTTATGTTCTTTGGTGGAGGCATTTCCATAATTGCCTGTACTTTCGCAGGATCTACTTCAATTCCTTTTTTTGAAACCATGTACCCCAAGAGTTTTCCAGATTTGACCCCAAAAACACATTTCTTGGGGTTGAGGCGAATTTTGAATTTCTCTAATATTGTAAATATTTTGGACAATATTTCAAGATGTCCTTCTCTGGTGTATGATTTTGCCAATATGTCATCTATATAATCTTCCATGAAGATATGCATCATGTCATGAAAGATTGTAGTCATGGCTCTTTGGTAAGTAGCCCCAACATTCTTTAGACCAAAAGGCATGATGTTCCAACAATAAGTTCCCCATGGACATATAAAAGCTATTTTTTCTTGGTCTTCAGATGTAATTTTGATTTGGTTGTAGCCAGAAAAACCATCCATTAATGAATACATGGCATGGTTAGCTGTCAGATCAACTATAGTGTCGATGTTTGGCAGTGGGAAGTCATCCTTAGGACATGCTTTATTAAGATCTCTGAAATTTGTGCATATTCTCATAGTTTTATCTGGCTTGGATAAAGGAATAATGTTGGAGATCCATTCTGCATAGTTGATTGGTCTTATGAAGCCCACATCAAGGAGTTTTCTCAATTCTTCCTTAACCGATAATGCAACATGAGGGTGCATCTTTTTGAGTTTTTGTTTCAACGGCTTGGCCCTTGGTTTGATAGACAAGTGATGCATGATAAGATCAGGATCAAGACCAAGCATGCCAGTGTAAGACCACGCAAAATTTACTTGATTTATTTTCAGGAATTCCATGAACTCTGGTATTTCTGTCTCTATCATTGATGCAGCTAATTGTAAATTTTTTGGTTTGTCGGGAGTCTCAAGATTGACAACATTTGTAGGCTCAATCAAAATAGGTGATCGCTCATGGTAGTGCTCTGGGAGAGTGTCAAGATTCCCATCGTCTGGCACCTCAAAGAGGTTTTCACCATCTGATATGCTCTTTATTTTATCTTTTGTTTGATCTAATACTGCCAGATTCTGGTTTTCACCATTAGATCTCTTTTTTTTTTACTTTTGCAGCTGGGAGAATTGACACTCTCCTGATCAAAGACTTTATATCAAAAATCGTTAGTGGAAAAATCATTTACATCTTCTACCAAAAGGAAGTTCACAATAGCTTCATCACTTGGAAACATAGGTATATCAATAGGTTCAGATGAATCCCAATCAATGAGATCAGGATAAATCAAAGGTATAGGGTCATTGGGTTGCATGAAATCGGCTATGGTTATGGTCATAATGGAGTTGATCGTAGGATTTGAGGTATGGGGTGGGTCAATGATGGTATTGTCCTCATGATAATCTTGTTTGTTTAGATCTGACTCAGTATCACTAGAATCATAGTGACTTTGTAGTTCAGACTCTCGTATTTGGGTCTTTGAACCTTGACCTTCGATTAGAGTTGGGGCATACTGGTGTATTACATCAACCTCTTTATCCCTCCAGAACTCATCATTGTAAATGGTATCCCATTCATATTCAGCAGAGTCTATGTCAGAATTATTATCCAAGAAGTTCTGAACTATTGCCAAACATGCTTCTCATGAATCTGAGCCTTCTTGCAATGTGAAGATAGTGCCATGTAGTTGTTTGTATGTGCTTTCTTTGGAGTGAGTATCATAACCTAATCCAGTTTTCTCTTTGGAAGCAAGTCCATGGAGGTGAATAGGTTCAACTACTCCTTCTTTCCTTTTTCCAATAGGACATTTATCATAGCCCATCTTCTGCATGATTGAGTACCCTTTTCCATATTTGTCCGTGGGTAATTTGACATTAAAGACTGCTTCATCTTCATCTTTATAGAGCCAGTTTAGAATTTCTGTATCCTCAGGATCCTCCATGGGGAATTTTTCTTTGATGAATTGTCCATTAAATTTTGTGATTGGCTCTATTGGTGGTTGCTTTGATGTTGATGCTGCTGATATTTGATGTTCCCTGATAGACGGTTGTCCATGTGATCAAGGTGATGTAGGTAAATTGGCAAGACAAAGAGAGTATTCTCCAACTCCATGGTCCTTGAATTTTGATTTTTTGTCAAAACTATTGGTTAATTGACTGATTTGTGTGTCAATCTTTAAAGAAGTACTAGCATGAGCTTCTTGATTGTTAGGAACCAAAGTATCTTGACTGGCCTTTATGTTGGCACAAGTTTGAATATTTGAATTATCAGCAGGTATCGTGATTTCCTGTCCATCATAAGGAAACTTAAGACATTGATGATAAGTTGATGGGACAACTTGCATTTCATGGATCCAAGGACGACCCAACAAGATGTTATATGCAAGATCACGGTCTAATACTTGACAAAAAGTATTCTTGATAATAGGGCCCACTCTAATTGGTAGCATGATTAGACCCTTGGATGCTCTTTCTTCATCATCATAAGCTTTTATGGTAATCTTTCTTCTAAAATCAATGGAATCTTCAGAAAATCCTAAAGCTTTAACCAGCTTCATGGTACAGATGTTCAAACCAGCACCTCCATCTATTAGAACTTGTCTGACATGAAACTTGTGAACCATGACTTCTAAGTACAATGATGAATTGTGGGGATGGGTTATGGAAACATCATCCTTTTTAGAAAATGAAAGGCAAGTGGGTGAGGACAAGTGTCCTACCATGGCTTTAAATTGGTTCACATCCAAATCAGTAGATACATTTGTTTCAACGAGGACTTTTTCGAGAATTTCCTTATGGGCTGGGGAAATCTTCAATAGTTCCAGAATAGAAATTTGAGCAGGGGTTTTTGGAAGTTGATTGACCAAATCATATTGATGTTGAGGTGGAGGTTTAGTGGATTTTGAAGAGGTGCCCTTTAAGACAACTTTAGCTTACGCTCTTGTTGTTGCGTTGACTTCTCTATATTCCACCTTCTTGTTGACTTTAATGACATTTACCTACTCGTCATCTATGTAGAGATGATTGATTATATGATCATCATTGATATGATTCACATTTTTTTCAGAAGACTCACCCTTTTGATAGTTGGGCAAAGGGTTGCAAAATGCTTGGTGGCCTGCGTTGGATTGTTGATGTCCTTCTATTGTAATGATGTCATTATCGATTAAGTCTTGAATGGCATTCTTCAAGGCTTGGAAGTTATTTGTGTGATGACCTTTGCACCGATGATAATCACAATAGTATGCCTCATTCCATGATGGAGGCTTTACACTGGGTTCATAGTTTCGTTGAGGTGGCAAAGTAATGACATTTTTGGCCATTAACTCTTTGAATGTAGATTCTAAAGATTGAACCAATGAAGTGAAAGTTATTTTATTGGAGAAGAATGAAAATCTTTGTGGATTTGTATTCAAGGTGTTCCCTAAGGAATTATGATTGTTATTGGTTCCTCAGTAGCCTTGGTTGTTGGAAGTCCCTTGATTGGGAGTAGAGTGTTGATTTATATTGTTCCTCAGAGGAGGAGGATTATTTTCGTGATTTGCAATCGAGTTGACATTGTTGTTGCGAATGTTTGGAGTACTGAGGACAAATGGCTTGGTTGAGGCATGATTCGCATCAACAACACCATCATTCACCATATTTTTGTTGCGAGTCCAGAATTTGGACTTGTCCTGATTATTGTGATGGTTGGATGAGCTAGGATTGTCTTTGTCATGTTTTATTATTCCTCTTTTGACCAAAGAATTTTCTATGGTTATAGCATCTTCAATCATTTTCTCAAAAGAAGAAGGACAATGTAAGTTCAAATGATAGCTCATTTCTGAATTTAAACTGTTAATGAAGGTAACCATCTTTTCCTTTTCAGGAACATGACATGGATATCTGGAAAACATTCTTCTCCATCTCTGAAGAAATGTAATGAAAGATTCGCCAGGTTTTTGTGCAACTTTGCAAAGATCTATCATGGTGATCTGGTGTTGTATGTTGTAGGCATATTGTGATATGAATACGTTGATTAATTCTTCAAATGTCCGGATGAGAGGTGTAATCTTAGATAACCATTCCATAGAGTGAACTCCAAGACTCCTAGGAAACAATCACATCAAATAAGTGTCTTCGTGAACGAATTCCAATGTCATGTTTCGGAAATCTCTAACATGATCGATTGGATTCGATTTCCCATTATATCGATCAAATTTTGGTATTTCACAATGTTGGGAAAAGGAATCATGTTAAGACTTCGATCAAAAGGATAAGGACAAATGTCCTCTAGAGTATATTTCTTTGTGGTTGTTCCCCCTTGTAATTCTTTAACTTGTCCTTGAAGTGCCTTGATTTGTTGGGTCAAAGCACTAAGATCAGATAGGGGTGTCTCTTCAGGTTTGTTTTTCAAGTTTTCAGTATTAAAGTCATGAGGCAATTTAGCCCCTTGTTTGGCTAGATAGTGAAAATATTTTTCCTTATCTCGCTGCAAGATCTTTTCGATGGCTTTGTGAAATTTTGGATCTTGCTCAGCCTCTCTAAGACGTTCCTCATCTTGTTCCTCATCACTATCTATCTGTGTTTTGTTCATGTCTTTGTATTGGTGGAATGGATTTTCTTCTCTGTTATCCGTATCTTTGTCAAAAAGTGGATTATGATTCATGATGTAAAGAGGATTGTTGCTTTCACCCTCTTCTTGAACATTTTGAGTATAACCTTCTTGTTGGATTTCGTCCTTCAATTTATTGAATTGGGATCTTGTGAAGATAGGCATATGATTTTGAAAAAAATTCTTCTAAACTTAGATCTTGGTTTTGACAAGTGCGATAATGATGATATCTTGATCTAATAAGATGTGGAATCTTATGATATGATCTAAGATGTTCCTAATTTTTGATTGTGGCTTCCAATGATGAAGGATGTCAGAATCCTGTTGGGGAAGTTGAATCAATAATTAGAAATTTGTTTGAGAGATGCACTCTTAAAGTTTTTGATCTTTGTTTTCGAAGAAAGGTTCCAAAATCACTGAAGGATTTGATTGGGATGTGAAGGATATTCTATAGAAGGTTGTGATATGTTGTCAAATTCAAGAGGTTATTATACCGTTGTGATAGAGCTACTCTTTGATAATAAGCTCGAGAATCTAAGGGATCTACAACATACTCATTAGTGAATCCTCTAACAAAGTCTTGGTATCTATGAAGAGATCCTCGGTAATGAAGCAAGACGTGTCGACTTTTGTACAAGAATTTTCTCTTTTGCAATGTTTTCTTGGGTTTTCTGATTCTTTTGGAAATTGATTTCTTGGGAAATTTTGTTGATTTCCAATCTCTAAGCATGGGAATGTTTTTGAAACAAAGGTATAAGCAACTTTTGAATGCTTTCAGTTGTTCTTCATATTCATTTCAGATGATCTCTTTATCTGAATTAATGTGATGGAAGACACAACAAATATTTTTGAAAACAGTTGTTCTTAAAGCCCTATACTAACATGAAGTGTTTGATCAAGAAAATGTTTTCAACAAATGTTTTCACAGGTTTCACACATGAAAGAAAATTCAAGCAGACTCACTCTTAATGCTCAAGTAGGTCATTCTAGTAATCAACAGCCCACATCTTAGAATTGTGTCGACTCACACAGTCATGTCACCCCCGAAGGGGCACCCGTGTTTTTGTATTTTCTAGGCGCGTACTCAGAGTTACAGAAGTGGATACCGGATCCCCTGAGCAAACGGTCCTTGGTAGTTATATGGTGAGTGTCTTGGGGGCAGATTATTCCCTCCCCTTGCACTGTGATTATTAGAATGTTTGGAAACTGACTTTGGCTGGCCACTACACTAGGTTCGTACTAAGGATTTCCGTTCGGTGCGGCAATAATAAACTCCCTCAGGAGACCTCCCAACCTTTAGAACAAAGGTTTTGGGGATGGTTATCTTGCACACTACCGACAAAAGAGGGTTTCCCCATATTTGCTTTAAATTTTATAGTGGGGCGGAATAGCCTGGCTTTGGCTTGAACCCACTTGAGTCGTTCCCGTAGGGTGAGTACTTTTTCCCACTACGGAAGGCTCTCTAAAGGATGTAATTAAAGTAGTAAAAATTCATGAAATTGAAAAGGTAAGTCTGGTATTTTGATCACCTAGTTAAGGGGAGAGCATAAAACCTATTGCCACAGACAAAGCAGACAAATGTTCATTTTAAAACCCAAATCACAATGATCTAATCTAAGTGAAGATATTGCTTCACCAAAAATAAGTTTGTTCAATTTTAACTACAAGATCATTGTGTGGTGACTATCCTAGATTGCTTCATTTTATCCAGATGTGTCTACCCTAGGATTGCTTCATTTTAAGATCCAAAAAAAGAAAAAGAAGAAAAAAAATTCTGTTTGCGGAAGGCGTCAGACTCAGAATTATGTATTTTTGTTACAATCCATATGCACCAAAATATAAGCTATATGTGCCAGAATAGACGGTATATGTGCCAGAACAGAAGGTATATGCGCCGGAACATAAGGTATATGTGTCAGAACAGAAGGTATATGCACCGAAACATAAGTCATATGCGCCAGAACATAAGGTATATGCGCCAAAACAGAAGGTATATGCGCTAGAATAGAAGTTATATGTGTCACAAGAAAGATTAATATGCTCTTAAAACAGTTACTATGTGCGTCAAAGGAAAGATTCTATATGCGCCAAAATAGTGACTATATGCACTCCAGAATCCTGCAAAACAAAAGTCAAAAACCTCGTATGTGCCGTAGAAAATGTCGAATGTGCTCAAATGCCAATTTTTTTTTGAAAGTTGACTCCAGCACGCGAAAACTGTAAAAAAAACTTGTAGAGAATGTATCAATCTAAATGAAATTCAAACACATATCAATAAGACATTAAATCAGAAAAACTAAAAAAGAAAACAAAATAATCAAACTGTGACTGCAGCTTCCCCGAAATTGTCTTATCTCTCTCTAACTCTAGCGTTTTGTTGCTTCCAATGGCTCTCAGATTAGCAGATCAAGCTCAACAAAATGAACAGCTAAAGAACGAGATTTTAAAAATGCACACTATGCTAAATGCAAGGCTATGCTAAGATGAAAGTATGGCTGTGATGCTAAAAGGCTGTGATTGCATAAGCTGATTGCATGTACGTTCGTGCGTTTCCGTATGTATGTGTAGGTAACCAAAGCTTGGATTCGTATCGGCTTTTATAGAGTTTCATAAAGGATTGGATTGGCTAATTTGATTAACGGCCCGGATTAAGCTTGTTTGAATGGAAGATGGAAGATTTTCGAAAGTGGATGAGGGAGATAGAAGGTTTCCCTTTTTTTGAATTTTTCTCATTCAAATCCGAAGGGAAATTGTCATTTCGAAGAATGAGTTAGAATTAGTTAGAATTAAATAAAATAAATTTATTTAATTTAGAAGTGACGACGGATATAGAAATTCACATAATTAAATAAATTGTATTTAATTATGTTTTAGAAATGAATTTAGAGTGAGAGGAAAATATTAAATTAAATATTTAATATTTAACTTGATTATGGGATGAAGAGAATATTCCATTATTTGAATATTGAAATATTCAAACTTTGGAATGATATGATAATTAAAATAAATAATCGTATTTATTTAATTTAATTAAGAGGAATGTGGGAAATGTCAATAATTAAATAAAATTATTTATTTAATTAAGGTAGAAGAATTAGAAAATGAACAATATAAATAAATAATTAAATTTATTTATTTGTAGATGACTTTAGGAGAATTAATTAAATAATTCATATTTAATTAATGTAGAAGAATTAGAAAATGAACAATATAAATAAATAATTAATTTATTTATATGTAGATGACCTTAGGAGAATTAACAAGCTTAATCATGACCATTTTTAGATGTATACAATGTCTATTTTTCTTTCTAATTTGTAATTGGATATTTGGGTTTGTCACTCATGCAGGGGTGGACTTTTCAGTCCTATGGTTGGTTGGTGAGTAGGATTGGGTTGCTCTATTTGTTGTAGCAAGTTTAGAAAAGAATCTAACTTCATTGGAGGAAAATTGATTATTATGAGTTTCTTTGTATTGCTAACTCAATTGTTGTATTTTATCAAAGTGTACAGATCAAGCAAAAAGTTCTAGAAATGTACACATCAGGTTCCATTATCAAGTAAAATACTAGTGCTTATTTTATTTGTATTATTAATGTATGATTGTTATGGGTTCACAATGTTTACAGTTGCAAAAATTGAGGAGAAAATATTTTCTCTATTGCACAGCCTTTTTGTAGAGTCATCCTTTATTAGCGAACAATACAATTTTTTTTGAATTATATGTTTCTAACTTGTAAAAGTTTTGAATCACTATTGGTGATTGAATAATGAAGGTCAAACTGTGTGAATATTTAAGTTTGTCGACGTCTGTTTCAAAGAAGGGAGGTTACAAAATCCTTGTGTAAGTATTTATCAACTCTTGCATCAACAATCCTCAATGTTGTCCTAGTCGGTGTATTGCTCAACTAACAATACCAAATTCATATACAGCTTTCAAGAAAAAATGTTTATTTTTTAATTAGTTGTTTTGCTAAGGAAATTGGAACAACGCTATCTTTTAATATCATTGTTAAATTCTCTTCAAAGATCGGTCAACACAGTAATCAACTATAATTATGTTTAAATACTTAGTGCTATCTATAAATCAGATTGTGGGGGAATTATCTATATGCATTTCTCTCCTTACAACATTCTCTTGAACTGATATGTGCTTAGATAATGAGTAGCCTCCTCTACATCGAATTCAAATAGAAAAATGCTAAGTGTCATCCCAGAATATGAAAAGGTAATGCGTATCTCTTGGTAATCTTTCAATATCAAATGCTATGTCTCTTCCCAAAATAAGCATAATTTATGCATATTTGTCCTCTGGACGTTTCTATTATTAAATGCTATAGTTATTAATAGTGCATGTTCGTTTATGTAGCCTACTCAATATTATCATTGTCAATTAAGTTGACCTTGTTCTTCACCATTATGTTATTGTTACACATGTATTTTCCTCTAATAAAGTAACTTTGTTGTTTAATTTCTTCATTTCATTTACCAATCTTGTGCTTGGGTTTATTGAAATATCGATTTGTGTTTGTGTTTATTATTTGTTACTATATATGTTTTAGGCCGAATCAATGTTGTTGCTATATTTTATCCTTTTAACTCAGGGCCTTTGCTTTGCTAGAAGAGACCTTCATAATTTTTCCTCATGGTATTCTTCAATGTTCCCCTTTCAGTTAATTGCAATGGTTATGCTTCATTTTTTTTCTTTATGCATATCTTTCCTTAATCGTTTCGTCATGATTAAACCAAAAGAAAGATGCAAGAAAACAAGACAATCAACCACAACACGATAACACAAGGATTTTTTTTACATGGAAACCTTGTTAGGGAAAAAACCACGGTGGAGGCTAATCCACAATATGAGTATACTCAAAATAAGTGTTTACAAATGGGAATGCACATGCATTCAGGCACACTGCCTAGAGTTCACTACTCAAATACAAAAGGATTACTGCCTAAAGGAAGACTCACTGTCTTATAGTCACATTTACATAACAAATGGAGTGGATGAACTATGAGATAGCATTTGCTAATGCCTAATTAGAGTTCCGGTTAAGCACATTGACAACATTTTTCACATTCTGTCTAATTCTGCTCTTGAAACTCTGTCTAATTTAATTCGAATCACTAATATTTGTTTTTCTCAAGTGAAACTGTGCATAATCGATCTATATTCCTTTTAACTCTTGCATCATATGCATCATATATCAAAATGATGTGAATAATTGATTATATATATTCACAACTAGAGATTAAAACAACTGCATATCAACTTTAACAAAATATAAAACATGTACAAAATGTCGGCCCAATCCATAAATAATTATCAATGCAAATAAAAAAATTTCAGCCAAAACATAGTAAGGATCTCAAACATGAAACACCTTACAATTATTCCTTGAATATCCACAACACGCTACACTCATCTAGTCGACCTTTCTACACTGTTAGACTGAAAATCAATAAACCAGATCTTCTAACTTACACAAAAATCAATGCGAGGCCCTATGATTCAAAAATAAGATAGTTCATACATCAAAAGACCTTCCCTGAGATCCACAACACAAAATGATAACAAGAAATTACATATGAGTCAATGTACACAACTCTATTGGATGCCCTGTTTTAGCTTTGACAGTTAACACATATCTTCAATTTGACTTTCGGTATAAGCAAATACTGAGATGCAAATGGGATTACTAACTAGGGTTGCCATCAATGACAACACTAGATGACTTGTGAAGTTTCTTTTTCCAACAATCTCCCCCTTTGGCATTGATGGCAACACTTAGTGAAAAATGACTAAGTGTCGGAATCAATACCAACATGAATACACTGCAATCCTCAAAGCTTCAAAAATATTTTTAATCACAACTCCCCCTAAGATGAATATGACATTTTTCACTGTCCCACACTCCCCCTTTGACATCCATGGAAAAGACGAGAATCCACATACCAAAAATCATACAAAATTTATGTACAAACATGCTTTTCTAACTTACATGGACTTGAATATGTCTGCAAAATTGTTCTTCAACAGGCTTAAACTAGTGTCCCAACCCTTTTTGAGACTCTCCAAAATAGTCATGTGACCACATAATAGGTAGGTTTACATCTCTGCTGACTCAAGATTTTCCAGATCACTGACAGCCATAACATCATGTGCTTCCTTCAATGCATTAAGCATTGTCTCCATTTTAGGACCAATTAGTCCTCTAAGCTCACATACCCTTCCAACAATTCTATCTTTTTCATGCTTCAAAATTTTAGTTTTTTCAAGTAGGGATATGACTTGACCTTCTTTCTTACCCACAGAAATGTTTAGAGGGTCAAAGGTTTGAGAAATATTTTCTAACTGTTTCTCATATTCCTTCATTTTCTTCTCAGTGACCTTAGTGAATTTTGACAAGGGTAAGCATGACTTGTAGATATTTCCACCCTCAGATAATGCACCTTGAATGTTCTTTTCACAGGTAGCTAATAAGGCTTTATCATTAGCAATCATACTCTTCAATCTACCAAACCTGTTTGCATCAAATTATTTTTGGACCTTATCCTCAGCTAACTTTTTAAGAGACTCAAAGTGAGTACTTACAAAGTTGATAATTTTCTTCAGTTGACCGAAGGGAGAAACATATGAGTCCTTAACACAGTGTGGGCATGATCTTCTCCAAGATACCTGATGCAAGACTTAACAACTCTCTGTCCTCAATGTGAGATTTCAATATCTCCTCCCTTGCCTTGGCCTGAGCAAATGATGCTACCTTCATCTTTTGAATAGGGGATAGAGTGGCCAAATTGATAGGACCTTCAACCAATTCAGGGTCAAACACTTCCATTTGTTCTTCTAAAAACTTATTTATTGCCTTTGCAATGTCTCTTGCTTCCATAACAACCTCCTTTACCTCAAATTTCTTTTCTTCAATCATAGATTCTTGCTTGGCTTTGGGAATCTATATTTCTTCATCTGACATATAGATTTAGGAGCTTCAGTCTCCATGGGAATTTTAGTATCTTGCATATCTAGAGGATTCAGAGTGTCTGTGTGTTCTTTCACTTCTTTAATATTAGCTTGAACATCTTGAACTTCTGGACTAGATGGAACATCTTCATCATGAGTTTCTTTAGAGACAACGTTATATCTGTTCTTCAACAAAACTGCCTTAAGAATTTTCTTAGTGTCTTTTGCTACTTCCTTACTTTGCATGATCATAAGCTTATTTGCTGTTGATTTTCTCTTAAAATCCTCTTTAGCATCATTGAGCATTTTCTTCATTTCTTCTATTGACATTACCGAACATAGATAGTCAAGTATGTGTTCTCTCATTCATTCATCTCCAACTCTTGCATTTACTCTCCTCATTTCTAAGACTTCATATAACCCTTTAGGTAACTCTGGCATTATTTCTATGAGCTCATTGAATATTGAAAATATTTAAATATTTTATTGTGGCTTCTTCAAGAGTTCTCTGATTGACACTATCAAAAGTGTCATACCATTCAGAAAGTGGTTTGAGATTACCATCCTCAATTAAACCTTTTTCCACTTCCTTTATAGTCATACCCAATCTATCAGTTTTCACCTTTTTCTTTGCTTTATCTTCACCAAAGGTCTTGTCCTTAGAGAGTTTTGATGCATTTATGCCCTTATGCTTGATTTCTCTTACTTCTTCATCTGATTCAGTTTCTTCATCATCTTCAATAGCAACATAGACTCTTGTGCTTTTATCCTTCTTCCTCTTTCCTTCTCTTTTGGATGTCTTGATTTGAGCTTTTATAGGGCTTGATTTCTTTGTAGGACCGGATGAGGATACATAGCTCCTTGTAGATCTAGATCTGGTAGAGGATGCTACCAGACTAGCAGACTCAGTTCTAGCAGGCTCCCCTTCTTCAACTTGTTTTCTTTTCTTCCTGGCTTCCCTCATTGCTTCAACTAATATGCCCATGCTTTTTGCAAAAGCTTCAACTTCATTTCTCACCTTCTGAACTATCATAGGCTTCTTTAGTTGTGTATGCACTTACATAGTCCTTTCTTCAAAGGTACCAAAACTTTCTTCTATCGAATCTTGAGGTTTACTCAACAAGTGTTGGGAATACAACTCCAAAATGTGTTCTTCAACCTCATATCCTATAGGCATTATCCAAACTGTTCTAGGTTTTGCTGCTTCCATCAAACACTGGTCAATATTAAGACCATGAAGCAAATAGTGTCCTTATATTTTTCCACAATAGACTTAGGAATCCTTTCCGTAGCTTGCATTTCACTTTGAAAGCTTTTGAAGTAACCCTAGATAGTAGTTTTCCTTACTTTGCTATCACCAATTCTATATAAGATGTCTCTAATTTGAATAGCTATCAATTTGTCACCTTCCCATTGCACTTTACCAACTCCTAAAAATTCATTCATGAAGTAGAAGAATAGACATAACAATAGATTTCCATACTTGAAAGAGTTCTTGTCCTTCTTGATTTTACCAAGATTTTCAATTAGCTGGCTCCAGAGTAACTCACATAAGTCATATTCTACATTTTCCTTGATCATTGATAAGCTGCATATATTATAGTACCAGACATAGAGTTATCCTAGATGGAGTGATAGATTTTATTTCCAATAACCATAGAAGCAAATCTTACATCCAATTCAATGATGTCATTAATTGTCATGGCTCTTTTGTCGAAAGTGGAATCGATTGCCTCAGTGACTGTTTGGTTCTTCACAACTTTCAATGTGGGCAACCCACTAGATGAATTTAGACCATTAACAATGCTTATATCTTCTCTTGTGATCTTGAAGGGATGATTTAACCACGTGCACTCGACTTAGTATGTATCAGACCCATTCATTTTTGTTGAACACGGGAAATTTCATAATTTGTGTGAACTTCTTCTCCTCCAAAGTCTTAAATTTAGGCCTTACACAGAGATCTTCTCCCACAATGTGATTTTTGTATAGATTTAACAATTGGGAGCTTCCTAATTCCTCAAAATTTGCATGGATATATGCCCTAATATCTTCAATGTGCAAAACACCATATAGAACGAAAGAAAATGCACCTAATGGTTCTGTCTCAATGGATTTGAATGGGTGCCATTTGAATTTTGGGTGGGGTATATCCTTAATATCAACAACTAATGGAGTAGCCATTTCCATAAATTTCAAGTTCACAAGTTTTGTAATACCTTTTGCCAGATTAGGGTTTGTTCGCTGAATTGCCTTTAGACTTGTATCTCGCCAAAATTCACTTGTAGAGCTCTCCAAACTTCTTCTTCTCCAAATGCAATGTGATGAATGAGGAATAGAAGTAACCTTTTATCATTCGCACACCTAATTTTTTTATTGCAATAAATGCTTTTTCCCTAGGTTTTTCGGATAACTTGTTTTCATAGTCTGTGAAAGAAAGTTCTTCTGCAGACCTTCAATTTTGCATAAATTTCCTTCACAAGTGTTCCCAAAACATCTGTAGATCATTAATGCAATCATTGCAATTTTCCACATTCTGGTACCAACTACCAACAAGGGGTAAAATATTTTCTTGAAAGCTCCCCCTAGGCCAAAGGCCTTAAACTAATTCCCAGAGGAATTTCCAGCACCAGATTCTGGTGCGGGTTAATTTCTTGCATCATAAACACTTTTCTTCACCCATGTCTTCTTCATTTGATTCCTGATCTCATCCACAATAACTTTTCCTTTTCCCTTATCATCCTTTTGCATATTTCTCCCTTTGTTTACTAGACCCTTCCCGCTTCTACTAAATCTTGCAATGTGACCGGATTTGTTACAATTATAGCACATGACATTTCTTTGTCCAAACCAATTATTCCATTGATTTTCTCTTGATCTGCACTAGTTAGCAATATGGCCAAATCTATTGCAGGCATAACATCTGACATTTCTATTGAAATAGTTGTTTGTCATATTTTTGCATTCAATTGACTTATGACCATACTTATTGCAGTTGAAACACTATCCGGAGAATGATGGACCACTTGAATTCATTCTGCTTCTACATTGAGTAGCTATATGACCAAATTTATTGCAAACAAAACAATATCCATTGAATTTTTGAGCATTGGGTGGTCTTACCAGATACCTTTTAGCTTTGCTCGTTTGATTTCCTGGCCTAAATTTTCTTTGACCAGGTCCAGAGCTTTCTCCTTTCTTATATCCAAGACCTTGCTTGTCACTTCCAATCTTCTGACTTTGAATCAATTCATCAAGCTTAGCTAAGCTAATCTTGAACTTATCCTTGTATTCATTTGCAGTAGCAAGTTCATCCATGAGAATAACAATATGTCTTTCAAGCTATTTTGAACATTGTTTCTGGATTGTTGTAATTCAAGCTCTAGCTGATTGAATCCATCATTAATTCTATTGCATTCTTCAGATTTTTCTTTCAAGGACTGAGTAATATTCTCTTCATTCTTCTTTTTCTCCTCAATCTCCTTGGTCATCCTCATCACAATAGATTCCATCTCATGCTTTAGGAAAACATTATCTCTGGTGAGCTTTTCACATTCTTCTATCTTTTCCTTCAAGGCTTGACTTGTTAGAGTAAAGTAATTAATTAACTTTACTCTCCTCTTAAGAATTCACTTTATGCACATATATTAGTCATTTAATAATTATTAATTATTAAATGCACTCACCTTTAGGGTTAGGGTTTCCTTTAGGTTTAGATCTCCTTTTATAAGGATTGATCTCTTGTATTCACCTCTCTTGATTCATTCATTTTTCTGATAATACATTTTGGACATTGTCAGAGCCAAACCCTTGTTTAGTTCTCTCTCTTTCTCTGTGACAAGTTTCTTGCATGCAGGTGTTCATTGGGTTTTGTGGATTTGTATTTCTCAAATCCTACATGGTATTAGAGCCAGATCTGCTGCAACTTGTTCAGTTTTTGAAAGAATTAGAGATCTAGGTTTTGGTTGCATTAGATTTGTGTTTGTTTTCTAGTTTTTTATTTGGAATAGGGGGTTTCTTTTTTTGGTGCACTTTGAGCTCAAACGAACCTCACCGTTGAGCTCGCAGCATCCAAAAACCCTTATTTTGATATAAAATATGTCTGGTTTGGACAAAATTTTCAGGTGAAGCAATTTTTTTTAGCCCTAGGCCGTACGGCCCAAGGCACGCTTTTCGAGACCAAAAAAAAAATAAATTGAAAAAAATTCAATTTTTCAATTTTTTCAAAACTACATCTTATGCAAATCCTCGCGCCACCGCTCAGCCGCCCGGCGGCCACCACCCGACCATCGCCACCAGCGGAAACAGCCGGCTGTGGCCAGGCAACCACCGCTGCGCTGCCAACCCGTGCACCGCTTGTCTGCCACCAGCCTCCAAAGCGCCGAGCCACTAGGGCCCTCTATCAATTATTTTTTACCCCCTTTCACTCAAACGGGCGTAACTCGGATGTTTTAGCTTAGTTTTTTGAATGAAAATAGGCATTGAAAAGCTGGCTCTGAGCTTGTCCTAATGGTGCTGAATTTTTTTCCAAATTTTTTAGTTTGGTTGCATTTTTTCGCAGTCAAAGTCAGATGATATTTTTGCACTTTGAGGGCATAACTTGCTCAATTTTGCTCCATTTTTTGAAAGCGAATAGGCGTCAGAAAGGTGGTTTTGTGCTCTTTCCAGATCTGTAGTTTATTTTATCAAAAAATTCTTTAGGTACACAGAGATTTGTCTCAAACATATACTGCTTTCTATTGTTTTTTGGCTTTCAGTTTGTACTGGGGATTGGTTTTTTGCATTGTGGGGGGGTTTTTTTTTTGCTTTCTATCATTTACATCAGAAAACCAGAATCTATAAACACAAAAACAACAAAAAACCCTTTTGCATCTTCTGTCTAGTTCTAAAAGACCACTAAATAATAATAAAAAAATTTAGAGCAGTTGAGGCATAGTTCACAGCATGGCTGACAGATCTATTGAGCCTCTCACACCGCATAATTATCACACTTGGACGGGTCGCATGATGACACTTATCCAGTCTTGAGGGTTATGGTCCTATTTGGATGAGGTTCAACCTCAATTGACTCGCCCCTTTGAGGTTATGCAACACAGGAACAATATGGATCAGGCTATGGGATTGATGGCTTTGCACATTTTAGACAGCCTCCTATTTCATCTTGAAGGGTGTCTCACACCTAGAGCCATTTGGACCAAGTTTGATGGACTTTTTGGCACTATCAATGAGTTCAGAGCATTGCAACTTGAGGTCGAGTTGACTTCCTTGGTACCTGATTCATTTCCTTTCATTGAGGACTTTCTGATGAAGTTCAAATAGTAGAGATCTATCTTGCAAGGTTGTGGCAAGATTAAGACTGATACAAAGTGCATCTTCCTGATCCTCTCCAAGCTTCGGGGTCCATTTCAGATATTCTCTTCGACATTCTATTCCACCATGGATGCATTGGGAAACCACTTTACCATGCCTATATTTGAGGTGTTTTGTGATCGGTTGACATGAGAGCAAGCCTGATATCACAGTTGGATGCTCTCACAGGATCACAACACCAAGCATTGGTAGCACAGTCATCTCAGGGGAAGCACAAGCAGAAACAAAAACCAAAGACCACAGAGCATTGGACGGATTCCAGTTCATAACACACCTCTGATTCACCTTCTCCTAAGGGGGAATCATCGAAGAAAGACAGACTTAAGTGTGCTTATTGTACTAAGCCAGGACATGATGAGTCCAAGTGTTATGAGAAGATAGATGCATATGCAAAACAGGTTTCAGATTTGACAGCTCTTCTTGAGAGGAACAATATTCATCACTCTTCTTCATCTACATCAGGCAGGTCTTCTTCTTCTTCATCATCTTCATTCCAGACAGATGAAGAAGCTTCACATAAGGGTCATGCATTATGTGCAACCACCAGTTCACATTCATCTAGATGGCTACTGGATTCAGGTGCTTCACACCATATGACATCTTCTAAGAACATGTTCTCATCTTTCGAGGCTACATCCTCACCACACATATTGATGGGTAATAACACTTATATGAGTGTATGTGGGAAAGGTTCTATCAACATTGATAATGGTACATTCAATGATGTACTATGTGTTCCGTCTTTGTCCACTAACCTTCTCTCCATCTATCAGATTGCTCACAGTGGGATAGGGAAAACAGTTGAGTTCACACCTGATTCAGTGCACATCAGAGACATTTAGATTGGCAACATTGTTGTAACAGGGACAATTGATCATTCTTCCTGTTTGTATGCATTCACACAGTTTGGTCCACCATCTCCACTGTCTAAGTTTTCCTCTCTTTCTACAAGAGAGCATGTAGTATCTGAGGTGAAGTTTGGTCACTTGAACTTATGTGTTCTTCCATTTATTCATGAGACTAGTGTTGAGACTTCTACACCTCTACCTCCTGTTGAGATCACATATGTTCAGCAGGTTTCCTCTTTAGCTATGAATGACATTGTTGCTCCACTCATCGAGCCATCAAGTCTAGTTGTTGAGTCCATATCAGAGGATATTCCTTTCCTCACAGATGATAGTTTCAACACACTTGTTATCCCATCTTCATTGGAGATTCCATTTTAGGATCATCTTGAGTTGTTTGATTCACCATCTTGTTATTCAAACACTCCTACTGCAGTTTTGTTCTTTAGTGAGAATCATCCAAGACTTCTATTTTCACCTCACATCCAGGGATTTCCTCTTCCTTGACCGTTGGATCTATTTCTTCCTCCGAGGAGACACATTGTTTTGATCATTGGCATAGGGGTTCTCTCATTCTGGGCAGGCTTTGGTGTCTCTTCTCTCTCCTATGGGGGGACCATATTTTGTACTTGTGTGATAGAAGTAGTTCTTGGGGGTTCATGTTGAGTCCTCCTTCTATCTCTCTTCTTCTTTCACTCTTGTTCATCTCTTTTTGGAGAGGAGTTTTTTCCCACTAGGTTTTCTCCTTTTCTCCACTTTACAGAGATTTGGTTGTATTTGGGTACCTGATCAGGCCTAGTTGCCGGGACCCAATTTTACTTTCATGCATTATAGTTCCTTTGCTTTCTTCTGCATTGTTTGTAGCTGCATTGTAGCTCATCTTAAGGGGGGGTGTTAGAGTAAAGTAATTAATTAACTTTACTCTCCTCTTAAGAATTCACTTTATGCACATATATTAGTCATTTAATAATTAATATTAATTATTAAATGCACTCACCTTTAGGGTTAGGGTTTCCTTTAGGTTTAGATCTCCTTTTATAAGGATTGATCTCTTGTATTCACCTCTCTTGATTCATTCATTTTTCTAATAATACATTTTGCACATTGTCAGAGCCAAACCCTTGTTTAGTTCTCTCTCTTTCTCTGTGACAAGTTTCTTGCATACAGGTGTTCATTGGGTTCTGTGGATTTGATTTCTCAAATCCTACATGACTTAGGTGTTCATCTTCCATGCTTTTACTCTCTTTTTGCTTGAGTTGATCACATAGTTCCTTTCTCTTTTCCTTGGACTTATTGATTTGATCTTTCAGTGATTGAATGAATTTCTCAGCATTCATGAGGCTTGCTTGCAATTCCCAAACTTCAGATTTGGACTGATCAAGATCATCTAGTGCCACCAAAATTTGTTGACGAAGACTGCTAGAATCCATTGAATCACCTTCCCGGATCTTCCTCAAGCTATTAAACTTCTTCTAAGGAACTAGGCTCTGATACCAATTGTTGGAATCAAGGAACACTGAGAGGGGGGTGAATCAATGTTTTGCAAAATTTAACTTTATTAACTTGATATTTAAACCACTTATAGCATTGAACCAAAAGAAAGATGCAAGAATACAAGACAATCAACCACAACACCATAACACAAGGATTTTTTACATGGAAACCATGTTAGGGGAAAAACCACGGTGGAGGCTAATCCACAATATGAGTATACTCAAAATTATAAGTGTTTACAAATGGAAATGCACATGCATTTAGACACACTGCCTAGAGTTCATTGCTCAAATACAAAAGGCTTACTACCCAAAGGAAGACTCACTGTCTTATAGTCACATTTACATAAACAACTAGAGTGGATGAACTATGAGATAGCATATGCTAATGCCTGACTATAGTTCCGGTTAAGCACATTGACAACATTCTTCACATTCTGTCTAATTCTGCTCTTGAAACTTTGTCTGCTTTAATTCAAATCACCAATCTTTATTCTGCTCAAGTGATACTGTGCATAATCAATCTATATTCCTTCTGAATCTCGCATCATATGCATCATATATCAAAATGATGTGAATAATCGATTATATATATCAACAACTAGAGATTAAAACAACTACATGTCGGCTTTAACAAAATATAAAACACGTAAAAACTGTTGGCCCAATCCATAAATAGTTATCAACGTGAATCAAACAATGTTGGCCAAAACATAGTAAGGATCTCGAACATGAAACACCTTAAAAAATCATGCCTCGAATATCCGCAACATGCTACACTCATCTAGTCAGCCTTTCTGCACTGTTAGACTGAAAATCAATAAACCAGATCTTCTAACTTGCACGCCAATCAATGCAAGGCCCTATGATTCAAAGATAAGATAGTTTATACATCAAAAGACCTTCCTTGAGATCCACAACACAAAATGATAACAATAAATTACACATGAGTCAATGTACACAACTCTGTCGGATGCCCTGTTTTAGCTTTGACAGTTAATACATATCTTCAATCTGACTTCTGGTATAAGAAAATGCTGAGATGTGGATGGGATTACTAACTAGGGTTTCCATCAATGACAACACCAGATGACTTGTGCAATGTCTCTTGCCAATAGAGTTATTCGTGGCACAATTGAAATCTATATATAAACATTAATGTCGTGTTCATAAAAACATTTAAATATAGATCACGTTGATTCTAATGTTCGTAATATTTGATAATGATTATTGTTGGGAAGAATTTTTGTGATAGTCATATTAATATGGTTTAGTGTTGAGATTTGTTCATTATTAGAAGTACGATATTTTGTAGCCATCATGAATGTGATTCTCGTATTAATATTGTTGTTTTTTTAACTTTTCTTTTGTAAGTATAAATAAATATTAGTTAGCTTATGGTAAAATATAACATGTAAATTAATTCAATGTTCAAAGGCTCAATCATTAAATTTCATTATTATGAGATAAATTATTAAACGAGTGAAAGTAGTTTTCCACTTAAAACATTTAATTATTTATTCAATTTATTTTTTTCATTGATTTTTTTTTAATCTTTTGAAGAGGGTCTTACATAGGTATTAGAGCATCGGGTTGCAACACTCAGGAGCTTTGGTGGAAAAGCACGAGAGGAATTATTCTGACAGGTAAGAAATGGAGAAAACAACATAGCTCAAGAAAGAATAATAAGATGTTTCCTTTCTTTCAAATTAAGGGCACAAGTTTAAATTTTATTGGTAATTTTAGCATTTTTATTGGTGATGTTGTGTTCAGTTGATGGATTTTAAGACTCATGGATCCACTTATCTTGTTGTAAGCTTTCAAATGCCACAAACCTGAAGTGTGCACGCTAGTGTATCCTCATTTAGTTCAAACCCTCCCTCATGAGCTTGAATGATTAACTTGGTGCTCATTGCCACCATTGGTGAGGAGGTGCAAATGAAATTAGGGAAGTGACCCCTTGCATAAAAATAATCAGGTCATCAAAGGAATGTCTAGAGTGTTGAGTACTCCAGTGTGTGGTAGATTCCAAAAATAGATTTTTGACTCTGCTTTTTGCTATAATTGTATATCTTGTTGTTTTAATGAGTTTATCTGAAGTAAGGATCTATGATTTATAGTTGAGTTCATTTTGATGATTCATTCATTTTGAAGGTGAGGGCTATGGTTAACAATGCAAATTGGAGACCAATTCAAGTAGCTAATAATTATTGATGGTCATAGTGCAAGTACCTTTCCTTTTGATTCATGTGACAGGTTCCCAAATTATAATTTCTCACTGTAAAGTTTCTCCATTATCAAGAAGGATCCTTCTTTTTAAGGAGACCTAGTTTGGTCTTTTGGACAAAGAGGTATATCTACGAGTGGGAAGTTATGAGTCTATTCAACTTTATCCCAATGTGCACATGTTGCATTGAAAGTTACAACTATCTTTTTCATGTAATTGCTTATAGATGAAGTAGTTGAGTTTAAACTATAATTGCTTGTAAAATTAGACAAGTGGAAAATAAATTATCTTCACATGCCTGCATATCATTGCCCCATATTACCTGGAATCATCCATAGTTAAAAAAAAGAAATAAGAAAAAGGTTAAATGTTCATTTGTAGGAAAAGTAAAACAAGTCTCTAAGGCCTATTGGGAATCAACAACTAGTTATTTGGCAATTGGTCATCATTGATTCTCTCTCATAAAATTGAATTGATGCAACAATTCATCACCATTGACTCTTCCTGTAAGAAAATTGAATTGGTGGATGCAAGGACTGGCTATATATATAGTTCATTATACCCTCAACTAGGAGCATGTGTATATATCATGGCTTAAAGGACAGAGAGCAAAACCTAGTCAATGTTTTTAGAGGGTGTTTGTTTCTGTAACCCAAACTAACTAGATTGTAGTCTATATTTATTAGATGCAAGATTGTCATGTGCCCTAGAGCACTCTTGACTTGCTAAAGTTGACTCGATGGCTAGATGAAGAATTTGATGTGTTCATTTTGTGTCCATGCTTCGTTTAATCTTTACTAACACATAATTTACAGAAATATTAGGTTATGAACTGTAATTCTATGGTTCTATGGAGTTAGTTTACTTACATGTTTGCAATAAATTACAACCCTTATTATAGCTTTGAATTAGCATCAAATGAGTAGTAAATTGCATGGAAATATCACTAACTTGAGTGCAGATAATTAAGAAAAACAATCGCCATAAAATTGAACGAATATATATCTTAGAGCCTAGTGTGGAGAAAACTAGGCTGAAAGGGGTCTTCATAACTTCCTTAAGTTCATTTGGTAATCAAGAGAACTGAGTACTTCACAAGGAATCTTTACATTTTTCATACTTTGCTATATTTTCGTTCACTTCTAAACTCTCAAAGAACATGAGGAAAAGTAATGCAACAATTCCAATTTAAAGGCATCAAGAAATTATAGACAACCGTATTACAGGTAACATTTGGAATTTATGTAGATTCCTTTCTGAGTTTAATTTGATTGTATGATTCTACATTGTATGAATGCACTGATTTCATTTGATCTAGTATGCTACAGATTTTAGTGAGGTTTTGTCATTTAGTATTTTTGTAGGGCATTTAAAGTATTTTAGCCTTTCGAAAAAAATAAAATTTGGAGCTAGACTTTAAATATTATCTTACTATGACACAAGTGTTTTGCTTTAAATATAGTATTACCTTAAATTACAGATTTTCTTAATGGAGAAATTGAGGATTTACGACATGGTTTTAGTATTAAAAAGGTCTCTAGAATGTCCATCCCCTCCTAGAGTCATTCTATCAAATAGTTTGTATGCCTCGTCTATGCTTCCACTATGTGCATGCAATTTTACCAAGGATGTTTCTATTGTTTTTTGGATCCACCATATCAAATAAACTAGTCTATTGATCCCCTTAATTATCCATTTGGTAGAATAAAGTGAAGCCAATTGAATGACCAATATTAGTTACCTTTAGTCGTGATGAGAATGATATCTTCTGTCATTATGTATATGAAGAAATTGAATAACTTTAGTGCTTATTGTTCTTGTGGGTTATTATGCTTGATTAGAGTTAAAGTACAGATTGTTTCATAGTATATATATAAACCCAATAAAGTATTTTGGCCCTCTCAACAACAAACTATTTTAAAGTCTTTGGCCTACACAATATATGTCGGTTTGAAGTTCTTCATAACCTAAAACATATGAATCCTTCAACACATATAATATATAATTATTGAGAACCAAGGCCTTACAGTATATGACTGTATAGATATTAGAAGCCCACTCAATGTATGACAGTTGGGAACAAGGATGAGCATTCAATAGGACTTTTGTTTTAATTGCTTATGTATACAATATTACCGCGAAACTGTGTAGCTTTCCCTAATTGAGTAACTCTCTCTATATTCTTTATTCTTGATTTATTGAGTTACAATTCATGTTATATTGTCCTATACGAAGGCTAATAATGCTATCACAGTTCTTGTCAGAATGAAAGAAAAAAAATGGGAAATCCTATAGTCTTGCAACAAACAATTTGTTTGAAGTCCAAAGGAACTGAACTTAGATTGTTGGTATTAATATTAAATGCTATAAACTCTTGATGTTTCTGTGATTGATTTCATTGTCATTGGTACTCACATAATTATTGTTGTTTATACATTTTACTCTTTGTAGAATGATAGTAAGCAAAGAAAGTGAGTGAGAATTGCGGGTGGTTTACAATTGTAATAGAATACGAACGTTTAAAATGGTTGAAACAAGCAAAGAAATGCTTAATATTCAAGATTGTATTAAATTTAGTTTATTCTTTAATAGAGTTGATTCGTGGGATGGGGAAATGAAGTATTGAGGGAATTGTGATCTGAAGTATTCTTATTAAGATAAGAAATAAGCAGTAACATCGTCAATGTATGTATGCTAGATAGGTGGTTTTCTGTTTAAGGCTTAGCACAGGGTATAACTCAATGGACATTTTCTTCATGGCTTTTGAAATATTTAATTTTTTTTTAATATTTATTTACATAAATTTGTGTGTATGCTAGATTATAGACATTTCTTCAGAGATGCATTTTCAATGTCTTAGGTTTTCAATGTTTTTGATAACTTCTTGTATATGTTTATTTTCCAAACTCTTTCATCTTCTGATTTTAAAAGAGAATAGTCTTTAGCTCTCAAAAGTGTTGTAAGGTAGTCAAATGAATTGTGTAAAAACCTTTTGAAAGAATAGAAGAGATTCAATACCATTTATTATTGAAGAGTTTTTCTTATTTCTATTATTTATAGACCTAAGTGCAATGATTTGCGTTCTCATATGAAGTTATTGTGAAATTGATTATTGATTTATTTAAGTGATCTTGAGTTGTCTTAAGAACATGCAATATTAATGGCAAAATAGGGAAATTCAAGGAATTCAAGTGACACGTGTCTCAAATATCTTCAAGACAATTGGCATCCAACAAAGGCATATTGGAAGGAAGGTGAGCGTCAAATGTTATCTTTTAGGAGAAGAATATAGTATTCATATTGCTATCTTGAGTCTTCGTATTGGTTATTATATAAACTAGCACTAGTGAAATTTGGAGGTTATCTATTCATGGGAGGATACAACTTAGATGAGATTTTTTTATCTCCATATCTTTTGATAGCTTCTAGGAGGAAGCTTGAGACTAGAGGGGGAGAATGTGAGGCATAGCTAATATTACTTTGGTTTGATTTTATCTTTTTATATATATAATGTTGTTAGACATGGTTGATGTTTAGTTTTTGCAAAATTAAATATATTTAATTATTGAGTTAAATCATATATTTAATTAATGTTAGTAGGAATTAATGTTTATATTCAATGACTTGGTTATAAATTTTCAAGTGTACTAATGTTTTAATAACGTGTTGCAGGTGGGTAGCCCAGGTTCCTTAAATTTTAGAGACAAAGCCCAAATACTAAATGTTTATAATTGATTTTAATTTGGTCAAGGGAGTTTAATGTTAAAAATATAATTTGATTTTTATGTGCGTTTATTTGTGAAGGGGAAATGTGTTTTCAATTGGTTATCCTTTTATTGGGATAATGTATTGAGAAAATTGAAGAGTTGAGAGTTATTTTATTTTAAAAAGAAAATTCGAATGGTTGGGGGGAAGAGGAAATGAAAGATTGTTTTTTTTCTTTATTTATTTTTTGCTTCTAGGGGGATGGCTGGAGTGAATTGGTTATAGAATGGTAAACTTGGACAGGTTGTTGGGCTGGTTCTAACTTGGACAACCAAGATATGGTTGGATTGTATTGGTATTTTTTGTGTTGTTTTCTTGAATTCATGATAATTGTATTGGTGGTTTTTGTGTTATTAATGAATTCTTGAAAGATGTTTGTTATTGTTTATGTAATAGAGGGTTTGGGTGTGTATAAGGAGCTGATATTTCCTTAGGGCTGAGAGCCTCCTTCATGGGGGGTTGAGGAGGGCATGAAGCCTCTCTTGGGGATGGTTGATCAAATACAAAAGTATGGAATTGTGAATGATATTGGAAAGCCATGAATGCTAGTTGGTTTATTGTAATGAATGGAGGTGGGTTGGATGATGGTGGTAGTATGTGGAGATGGTTGGATGGATGGTAGTGGTGGTGTGTGGAGATTTTTGGATGGAAGGTGGTGGTTGGGTGTGGAGGCTGTTGGATGGGTGGTGGTGATTGTGTGTTGAGAATGAAGTTGTATAAGGAGTTGATTATTTTGTGCCCCAAGAGGGAAGGGAATCCCCCTTCTTCCCTTTTACAGGAATTCAGTGAATGAATTTGTTGTGTGTGAATCAATATTAATGTCTATTTTTCTTTCTAATCTATAATTGGACATTTGGGGGTTTGTCTCCCGTCCATGGGTGGACTTTTCAGTCCTATTGTTGGGTGGTGAGCAGGATTGGGCTGCTCTATTTGTTGTAGCAAGTTTAAAAAAGAATCTGAATTCATCAGAAGAAAATTGATTATTATGAGTTTCTTTATATTACTAACTCAATTGTTGTATTTTTTCAAAAGTGTAGTAGATCAAGAAAAACGTTCTGGAAATGTACGGTATTAGGTTCCATAATCAAGTAAAATACTAGTGTTTATTTTATTTGTATTATTAATGTATGATTGTTGCAGGTTCATAATTTTTACGGTTACAATGATTGAGGAGAAAATGGTTTCTCTGCTGCACATCATTTTTGTAGAGTCATCCTTTATTAGAGAACAATACAATTTTTTTTTGAATTATACGTTTCTAACTTGTAAAAGTTTTGAAGCACTATTGGTGATCGAAGAATGAAGGTCAAAGTCTGCAAATATTTAAGTCTGTTGATGCCTGTTTCAGAGAAGGGAGGTTATGACATCCTTGTGTAAGCATTTATCAACTCTTGCATCGACAATCCTCAATGTTATCCTAGTCAGTGTACTGCTCAAATAACAATACCAAATTTATATATAGCTTTCAGGAAAAATGTTTCTTTTTTAAGTAGCTGTTTTGCTAAGGAAATTGGAACATCGCTGTCTTTTAATATCATTGAATTCTCTTCAAAAAATCGACTAACATAGTAATCAACAATAATTATGTCTATCTGTAAATCAAATTGTGGGGGAATTATCTATATGCATTTCTCTCCTTACTGTTAGATGGGGTTAGAACTCAAATAGAATAGATAAAAGTGACAGCCAACACTTCTAAACTATTAAACCACATCCAAACAAGAGAAAACAAATAATGAAGAGAATAAAAAATACAAAACATAAAAGAAAACACTCCCCATTATGGTTGATTCTTTCTCTTGCTCTCCTTCTTCTTGTTATGCAACTTTGCCCTCAGGTTTGTTGAAACACTTGTGCAAAACCTGCAAATGGTAGCAAGAAAGTTGGAGAAAAATAGCTATTAAAATGAAAATGGAGAAGGAAGGTTGCTTTTATAGACAACCATTCGAATGGACGGTTGTGATTAATCTTCTAGAAAGATTCCAAGATCAATGGATGAGAATGCATAAGAGAGATGTTACGAAATGGATGGTTGAGATTAAGTCTCATAAAAGATGCCAAGATCAACGGTCTATAATTGATGCACCAAGAATATGCCATGCATGGAAAAGCTATGACGTTGATGGCTATGATGCCTGACAGCTATGACAGACATGCAAGACATGCAAGCTATGACATAAATGAATGTTATGACAGGGGATTATGACAGAGCATCTTTGACTAGGTGGAGGTGCATAAATAATTTATTTTAAATTATTTATTCAAAATGGAGGAAAATGACAAGTGGAATGGAAAATAAATAATTTATCCAAATTATTTATTTAGATAAAATGAAAAGATGAGCATTTAATTAAATTTATCAATTTAATTAAATGGAGAGATGGAAATTAGACATGGATAATTAATTTGAATTATTTATCCAAAAGAGAGGAATGAAACACAATTAAATAATTTTGACAATTATTTAATTATAGAAGAATAAAAGGTCAAATAATGATTATTATTATTATTTGATTATGGATGAAAGATAAATAATTAAATAAAAAATGATTTATTTAATTTTTGAAGAAAGGGATATATTAGCAACGCAATTAAATAATTTTAATTGATCAAGATAGAATAAAGATGAGAAGGTGAATTAATTAAATAATTAAAAACTATTTAATTAATAGAGGAATGTGGTCACACTTAATTGAATAATTAAAGTTATTCAATTATCAAAGAACAACGACAAAGAAAAATGACGCTCGCGGACTTAGGACATTTTTTAGTGTCTACTCTTACAACATTCTCTTGAACTGATATGTGCTTAGATAATGAGTATCCTCCTCTACAATGAATTCAAATAGCAAAATGCTAAGTGTCATCCTAGAATATGAAAAGGTAATGCCGTAATGCGTATCTCTTGGTAATGTTTCGATATTAAATGCTTTGTGTCTTACCAAAATAAGCATAATTTATGCACATTTGTCCTCCAGACTTTTCTATTATTAAATGCTATAGTTATTAATAGTGCATGTTCGTTTTCATAGCTTGTTCAATATTCTGACTACCGGTTAAGTTGACCTTGTTCTCCACCATTATGTTATTGTTACATGCCTTTTCCTCTAATAAAGTAACTCTATTGTTTGATCTTGTGCTTGGGTTTATTGAAATATTGATTTGTGTTTGTGTTTATTATTTGTTACTACATATGTTTTAGGCCAAATCAATGTTGTTGTTATGTTTTCTCCTTTCAACCTGTGACCTTTGCTTTGCTAGAAGAGACTTTCACAATGTTTCCTCATGGTCTTCTTTAATAGTATTGCAGTTCCCTTTTCATTTAATTGTAATGGTTACCCTTCATTTTTTTTTTCTTTATGCATATGTTTTCTTAATCATTTTGTCATGATTAAAATCTACCATTTTTTTGCCACGCTAACGATAGCAATTTCAATCAAGTACAATTTTTATTTTATTTTTGACCTTAGTATGTGATTGGAAATCCGCTTTAAAGCTATCAATGTGGTAACGCCTCTTGCTGGAGCAATATCTTCTTTTATTGGTGGAAACCATCATACCTCGCAGCCTTTGCATGCATTGTGGCCGCTCGAGAGTAATAACATCATGCGATGTAACAATCAATCCAGTATCTTGCATTTAGGCTGGAAAAATGATTTGTTGTCTTGTTCTATACCCATCATTTTTTCGCCCATTTAGTAATCAATTATATGTATTTTATATGCTTGGTATTCTTAATATTTTGATTGGTAAGTATTTATCAAATATTTATGTAATCCGGGGATGAGCATAATGGATTGTGTAATTGTCTTGAGTTATTCCTGACACAATTGAAATATATATATATATATATATATATATATATATATATATATATATATATATATATATATATATATATATATATATATATATATATATAAACATTAATGTTGCATTCATAAAAACATTTAAATATAGATCGCGTTGATTCTAATATTCGTAATATTTGATAATGATTATTGTTGAGAAGCATTTCTGTCATAGTCATATTAATATGGTTTACTGTTGAGATTTTTTCATTATTAGAAGTATGATATATATCTTTTTTGATGAATAAGCATTAATCTATATTAATATTAAAGATTAAAATACATATTCACAAAAAAAAAGTGGGTGGTAGAAAGGCACACCTCGAGAGTCACATGGGAAAATCCCAGAAAAACCAAAAGAACCAGTCACATGGGCCTAGCCCAAAAGTCCAGGATAACAATAACAATGATAATAAAAAAGGCCATTAAGTAGCCAAAGTAGTGCTAGCAGAGCTAGGAGGGTCTCTGTTATCCAAATTCTTCCCCCATACATCAATGGGTTTTGGAGTGACATCAGAAGGAGGACCCCAACCATCATTAGCTTCTTTATCTTTATCTTTATCTTCCTCGCATTGAGGCGAGATTGCAAGCGCAAGCCATAGAAAGCTTTTACCAGAGTTTGGCCAACCATAGCCAAAGGTAGGAGTGTTAATAGAGGACCACCTGGAACCACCACCACCGCTCCCTGAAGCACCGCCAGAGGGCCACCCTTGGGCAACCCGAGGTGGAGCAGAGCGGGTTCGCCGAGGAGGGCGAGATCCCTACCGAAGAGGAGGCTAAGAGCGGGGGTGCATAGAGCCACTTTGTTGTCGGCCCTAAGAGGGTGACCAACCGTGAGAGGAGGTGGGCAAAGCAGGCACTCGGACAATAGTACACGAGGCATTGCCCTAGTGATCCAAGAGCACCTGTATGAATTTATTCGCCTGCACCTGAATCTGTAAGAGCACATTAGAAAAAATAATAGCTTAGAATATAAGGACACATTTTTATCCATTTGAATGTAAGAAAATATGTAGGAATTTCTATCTTTCTAGATATTGAAGAGAATTTCCACCCTAAAAGTGTGTCAAATCTGGGTATACTTAGCAGGAAGTTTGGGCAAGTCTCCTAGCAAAATCATAGGAAAAGGGCTCTAGTCTAAATGGTCAAAAGAAGTTATGAATCCAAGTCCAAAACTGTTGGGCTTTAGGACAAAACCAAAAGAGATGCTTAAAAGTCTCAGCTTGCCCACAAAAAGGGCAATGAGGGTCTTGGACCCCTAGGTGAACAAGCCGAGAACCCACCAGCAAGCCTTGGAAAAGAATACACCAAGCAAAGTGGGCAAGTTTCAGCTCAACACTTGCATACCAAGTGGCAACAAATATTTTACGCCATACATGAGTGGGAGATTGAAGAAGCCACCTCTGGTTCAAACCATGAATCATAGGAAAATGTGGTGAGAGCCACCTATAACCAAGCTTGGGCTTGTAGTTCCTGAAAGGGGTGTCTGGGTACCACTTCCAGTCTTTCCACTAGGGCTTGGAACCACAAATTCCAACCTTATGAAGCATTTCTGTAGGAATAACATTCACCAGACCATCATAAGTCTCATGGTCCTAGTTTTGAAGCTTGTAAGGGTCACAAAACTCTTCTTGCGACATGATATGCATTATGGGTCTATGGAATATCTGTTGTAACATCTGAATACCTTTCTTGTGGAATCTAAGCGCCTTAAGCCCAGGTGACTTAGCCAAAGGCTAACCATTGCTAGTAAAGAGAGGAGACCACCAAACATTCTCCTGGTTGAGCGAAAGCCCATCACAAAAACCAAAACCAACCCAGCGGAGCCATGGCTTAATTGCTTCCTAGGCTTTCCAAATAATTTTAACAATGAAAGTCCCTACAATTTGAACTAGTTCATCCATGACCAGAATGGTTTGAAAACCAATCCCCTTTCAAGTAGGTCTGTGAGTAGGGAAGCCTAATTGAATACAGTGCCTAAGGAGAATTTTCTAGGCCTCATCTCTTTTAAGGGCCCAAATTATCTATTTCACACACAAGGAAGTGCCTTGTTGTTGAGTGGAAAGTAGCCCAAGTCCTCTAGAGTCTCTAGGAAGGCAACCAAATTCCCAAGTGACACAGTGAAACCCTTTATGAGAATCAACAAAAGCCCAAAGGAAGTCCTGAAGCAATTTTTCAAGCTTGCCATAGGCGGCTTTAGAAGGGGTCCAACATGAAGAATAGTAAACATGAGTGGCTGCGAGAATCTTGGAACACACCTGAAATTTCCCTGCTAAAGAACAGCTTGCCATAGCTCGGCTGAAGAAGCTTGGAAGGTAAAGGGAATTCCCAAGAAGTGGAAAATTTCACCGGGCTTAATCCACTTCCATTCATACTGTTGAAACCAGGGGGGAGTGTTCCCATTGAATGGTCGAGCCAAAAGCAAGGTAGAAAATATTGAGACATTCTAGGGCCGCTTTAATATTATCTTCATCCTTTAGAAGAGTGAGAAAAGAGTCATCAACAAAATGGCCATTAATCAGCTAGGCCTGAGAATTAGGTAGTGAAATTCCCTTGACACGTTGCCGAGAAACTGTGTTGGCCAAAAGGTAGCCCAACCCTTCAGTAGCTAGCACATACAGAGATAGGGAAAGTAGGAACCCTTTCCAAATGGAACAAAAGAGTCCAAAGGCAGAGGATTGGTGGCCATTAATGGTGATACAAGTAGAGGCATCCAAAAAAAGAATTCAAACAACCTGAATGCAATTGGGTCCAAAACCCAAAGCGTGCAACATGGAAAGAATAAAAGGCCATTCAATGTAGTCATAGGCCTTGGAAAAATCAATTTTGAGAAAAATGGCCTTTTGGTTTGAGCATTTGGCCCACTCCATACCTTCCCAAATTGTAATAATATTATCTAGGATTAATCTAGATTTGATAAACCCTATTTTCTCTAGGCGCACAATCTAAGGTAAAAGATGGTGGATTTTTAGAGCCAAAGCTTTGACAATGATTTTGTAGGAGACATTGAGAAGCGTAATAGGCCCCCAGTTGCAAATGTCCTCGAGATCTCCAGTCTTAGGTATGAATTTAATATTTCCTTTGTTTATTAAATTTCCTAGAGAATTATTATGAAAAGCCTCTAAGTAAACCTGATGCAAATCTTTCCCAACACAATCCCAAAGGGCCTTGTAAAACTCACAAGGAAAACCATCAATCCCTGAGGCTTTGTCATCAGCCATGGAATGAACAACTTCCTTGAGATCATTTAGCATTAATAATTGATCACAAAAATTCTTCTGGGCTGAGGAAAGCCTATTTGGCACAACAAGGCAATCCTAGGGGGCTTGTTGTTGCATAGGCATGGAATCCTGTGTAGTGAAAACCTACTCGTAATGGCGCACAAAGGCCTGGAGAATGTTAGGAAGCTTAGAGAGCACCTGAGTACCACCTTTAATATTTTTAATGCCTGAGGATGAGTGCTTGACATGCAAGGCTAGAAAAAACTCTTTAGAGGCATGGTCGCCAATTTTTAGCCAGTGTAGCTTGGCTTTGATTTGAGCACCTTAGGTAGCATAATTGTTTGCAACTTGCTTTTTGTGCATTAATTCCACCACGCTAACTTGTAATGGTGGGGAAAAAGGGTTGGCTACCAAAGCTTTGGTCACTGAGCGCAGGCCAGAAATGGTAGCCTCATAAGACCACCAACGAAAGATAGCGAGTTGGCACCCATAAATGCACATAAATTGAGTCGTGCGAGTGATGGTATCATTCCACCAAGTAATCTAGCCTATATGATGAGCTGGCCTGCACTCCAGATTCCAAATTCTATGAATGTGGGCCAGAGTAGGCTTATGGAAAAACAAAGATGTATTAAAAAAGAATTGAGTTTTACATGTGTGAGGCTGTCTTGTCTCCCATTCAATGCGAAAAGAGATGGGGAAGTGGTTTGACAAAGTCACATCCACTAATGTCTATTTTTCTTTCTAATCTATAATTGGACATTTGGGCTTGTCTCCCATGCATGGGTGGATTTTTTAGTCCTATTGTTGGGTGGTGAGCAGGATTGGGCTGCTCTATTTTGTTGTAGCAAGTTTAAAAAAGAATATGAATTCATCAGAGGAAAATTAATTATTATGAGTTTCTTTATATTGCTAACTCAATTGTTGTATTTTTTCTTGAAGTGTAGCAGATCAAGCAATAGGTTCTAGAAATGTACGGTATTAGGTTCCATAATCAAGTAAAATACTAGTGTTTATTTTATTTGTATTATTAATGTATGATTGTTACAGGTTCATAATGTTTATGGTTACAATGATTGACGAGAAAACGATTTCTCTACTACACATCCTTTTTGCAGAGTCATCCTTTATTAGCGAACAATACAATTTTTTTTGAATTATACGTTTCTAACTTGTAAAAGTTTTGAAGCACTATTGGTAATCGAAGAATGAAGGTCAAAGTCTGCAAATATTTAAGTCTGTTGATTCCTGTTTCAGAGAAGGGAGGTTATGACATCCTTGTGTAAGTATTTATCAACTCTTGCATCGACAATCCTCAATGTTGTCCTATTCGGTGTACTACTCAAATAAAAATACCAAATTTATATATAGCTTTTGAAGGAAAAAATGTTTCTTTTTTAAGTAGTTGTTTGCTAAGGAAATTGGAACATCGCTATCTTTTAATATCATTGAATTCTCTTGAATTCTCTTCAAAAATCGGCTAACATAGTAATCAACTATAATTATGTTTAAATACTTAACGCTATCTGTAAATCAGATTATGGGGGAATTATCTATATGCATTTCTCTCTTTACAACATTCTCTTGAACTGATATGTTCTTAGATAATGAATATCCTCTACGACGAATTCAAATGGCAAAATGCTAAGTGTCATCCTAGAATATGAAAAGGTAATGTGTATCTCTTGGTAATGTTTCGATATTAAATGCTACGTGTCTTACAAAAATAAGTATAATTTATGCATATTTTTCCACCAGACGTTTTTATTATTAAATGCTATAGTTATTAATAGTGCATGTTCGTTTCCATAGCTTGTTCAATATTCTGACTACCGGTTAAGTTGACCTTTTTCTTCACCATTATGTTATTGTTACACGTCTTTTCCTCTAATAAAGTTACTCTATTGTTTGATCTTGTGCTTGGGTTTATTGAAATATCAATTTTTGTTTGTGTTTATTATTTGTTACTATATATGTTTTAGGCCGAATCAATGTTGTTTCTATGTTTTCTCCTTTCAACCCGCGACCTTTGCTTTGCTAGAAGAGACCTTCACAATGTTTCCTCATGGTCTTCTTTAATAGTATTGCAGTTCCCTTTTCATTTAATTGTAATGGTTACCCTTCATTTTTTTTTCTTTATGCATATGTTTCCTTAATCATTTCGTCATGATTAAAATCTACTATTTTTTTGCCACGCTAATGATAGCAATTTCAATCAAGTACAATTTTTATTTTATTTTTGACCTTAGTATGTGATTGGAAATCTGCTTTAAAGCTATCAATGTGGTAACACCTGTTGTTGGAGCAATATCTTCTTTTATTGGTGGAAACCATCATACCTCACAGCCTTTGCATGGATTGTGGCCACTCGAGAGTAAGAACATCATGCAATGTAACAATAAATCCGGTATCTTGCGTTTAGGCTGTAAAAATGAATTTTTGTCTCGTTCTATACCCATCATTTTTCCGTCCATTTAGTAATCAATTACATGTATTTTATATGCTTGGTATTCTTAATATTTCAATTGGTGAGTATTTATCAAATGTTTATGTATTCTGGGGATGAGCATAATGGATTGTGTAATTGTCTTGAGTTATTCTTGGCACAATTGAAATATATATATATATAAACATTAATGTTGCATTCATAAAAAACATTTAAATATAGATCGTGTTGATTCTAATGTTCGTAATATTTGATAATGATTATTGTTGAGAAGGATTTTTTTCATAGTCATATTAATATGGTTTAGTGTTGAGATTTGTTCATTATTAGAAGTACGATATATATATTTTTTGATGAATAAGCATTAATCTATATTAATATAAAAGATTAAAATACATATTCGCAAAAAAAAAGTGGGTGGTAGAAAGGCACACCCCGAGAGTCACATGGGAAAATCCCAGAAAAACCAAAGAACCAGTCACATGGGCCTAGCCCAAAATTCCAAGATAACAATAACAATGATAATAAAAAAGACCATTAAGCAGCCAAAGCAGTGCTAGTAGAGCCAGGAGGGTCTCTGTCATCCAAATTCTTTCCCCATACATCAATGGGGTCTGGAGTGATGTCAGAAGGAGGACCCCAACCATCATCAACTTCTTTATCTTTATCTTTTTCTTCCTCGTGTCAAGGCAAGATTGCAAGCGCAAGCCACATAAAGCTTTTACCAGAGTTTGGACAACTAGAGCTAGAGGCAGAAGTGTTAATAGAGGACCACTTGGAACAACCACTGCCGCTCCCTGAAGCACCACCAGAGGGCCACCCCTGGCTAGCCCGAGGCGGAGTAGAGCAGGTTCACCGAGGAGGGCGAGATCCCTACAAAAGAGGAGGCTAAGAGTGGGGGCGTGTAGAGCCACTCTACTACCAGCCCTGAGAGGGTGACCGATCATGAGAGGAGGTGGGCGAAGTAGTCACCTGAGAAAAAATATACAAGGCATTTCCTCAGTGATCCAAGAGCACCTGTATGACTTTATTCACCTGCACCTGAATCTGTAAGAGCACATTAGAAAAAATAATAGCTTTAGAATATAAGGAAACATTTTTATCCATTTGAATGTGAGCAAATATGCAGACATTTCTATCTTTCTAGATATTGAAGAGAATTTCCACCCTGGAAGTTGGCCAAATCTGGGTATACTTAGCAAGAAGTTTGGGCAAGTCTCCCAGCAAAATCATATGCCAGGAAAAGGGCTCTGGTCTAAATGGTCGAAAGAAGTCATGAATCCAAGTCCAAAACTGTTGGGCTTTGGGAAAAAACCAAAAGAGATGCTTAAAAGTCTCAGCTTGCCCACAAAAAGGGAAACGAGGGTCCTGGACCCCCAGATGAACAAGGCGAGAACCCATCGAAAAGCCTTGGAAAAGAATACACCAAGCAAAGTGGGCAAGTTTCATCTCAACACTTGTAGACCAAGTGGCAGCAAATATTTTACCCCAGACATGAGCGAGAGATTGAAGAAGCCACCTCTGGTTCAGACCATGAATCATAGGAAAATGCAGTGAGAGCCACCTATAACCAAGCCTGGGCTTGTAATTCCTGAAAGGGGTGTTTGGGTACCACTTCCAGTCCTTCCACTAGGGCTTGGAACCACAAATTCCAACCTTATGAAGCATTTTTGTAGAAATAACATTCACCAAACCATCATAAGTCGCATAGTCCTAGTTTTGAAGCCTGTACGGGGCACAAAAATCTTCCCATGACATGATACACATTGTGGGTCTGTGGAATATCTGTTGTAAGGTCTGAATACCTTTCTTGTGGAATCTGAGCACCTTAAGCCCAGGCGACTTAGCCAGAAGCTGACCATTGCTAGGAAAGATAGGAGACCACCAAACATTCTCCTGGTTGAGCGAAAGCCCATCATGAAAACCAGAACCAACCCAACAGAGCCATGGCTTAACTGCTTACTAGGATTTCCAAATACTTTTAACAACAAAAGTCCCCACAATTTGAATTGATTCGTCCATGACCAGAAGGGTTTGAAAACCAATCCCCTTTTAGGCGAGTTTGTGAGCAGGGAATCCTAATTGAATACAGTGCCTAAGGAGAATTTTCTAGGCCTCATCTCCTGTAAGGGCCCATATTATCTATTTCACACACAAGGCAGTGCCTTGTCGTTGAGTGGAAAGTAGCCCAATTCCTCCAGAGTCTCTAGGAAGGCAAAAAAATTCCCAAGTGACAATGAAACCCTCTATGAGAATCAATAGACGCCTAAAGGAAGTCTTCAAGTAATTTTTCAAGCTTTCCATAGATAGCTTTAGAAGGGGCCCAACATGAAGAATAGTAAACATGATTGGCCGTGAGAATCTTGGAACACACCTGAAATTTCCCTGCCAAAGAGAGGGGCTTAGTAATCCAGTAAGCAAGCTTTTGCTCAACCCTGGAAAGAACAACTTTCCATAGCTCAGCCAGAGATGCTTGGAAGGTAAAGGGAATTCCCAAGAAGTGGAAAATTTCATCGGGCTTAATCCAATTCCACTCATACTGCTGAAACCAGGGGGGAGTGTGCCCATTGAATGGCAGAGCTGGAAGCAAGGCATAAAAAATTGAGACATTCCAAGACAGCTTTAATATTATCTTCGTTCTCTAGAAGAGTGAGAAAATAGTCATCAACAAAATGGCCATTAATCAGTTGGGCTTGAGAATTAGGTAGTGAAATTCCCTTGACACATTGCCGAGAAACCACATTGGCCAAAAGGTAGCCAAACCCTTCAACAACTAGCACATATAGAGAGGGGGAAAGTGGGCACCCTTTCCAGATGGAACAAAAGAGTCCAAAGGTAGAGGATTGGTGACCATTAATGGTGATACAAGTAGAGGCATCCACAAAGAGCATTCGAACAACCTGAATGAAATTGGGTCCAAAACCCAAAGCATGTAACATAGAAAGAATAAAAGGCCATTTAATGCGGTCATAGGCCTTGGAAAAATCAATTTTGAGAAAAAATAGCCTTCTGGTTTGAGCATTTGGCCCACTCCATACCTTCCCAAACTGCAATAATATTATCTAGAATGAATCTAGATTTGATAAACCCTGTTTGCTCTAGGCGCACAATCTAAGGTAAAAGATGGTGGATTTTTAGAGCCAAAGCTTTAGCAATGATTTTGTAGGAGACATTGAGAAGCGTAATAGGTGCCTAGTTGCAAATGTCCTCGGGATCTCCAGTCTTAGGTATGAATTTAATATTTCCTTTGTTTATTAAATTTCCCAGAGAATTATTATGAAAAGCCTCTAAGTAAACCTGATGTAGATCTTTCCCAACACAATCCCAAAGGGCCTTGTAAAACTCACAAGGAAAACCATCAATCCCTGAGGCTTTGTCATCAACCATGGAATGAACAACTTCCTTGAGATCATCCAACATTAATAATTGATCACAAAAATTCCTCTAGGCTGAGGAAAGCCTATTTGGCACAACAACAAGGCAATCCTGGATGGCTTGTTGTCGCATAGGCATGGAATCCTATGTAGTGAAAACCTGCTCATAATGGCGCATAAAGGCCTGGAGAATGTTAGGAAGCTTAGAGAGAACTTGAGTACCATCTCTAATTTTTTTAATGCCTGAAGATGAGTGCCTAATACACAAGGCCAGAAAAAACTCTTTAGAGGCATGGTCACCAATTTTTAGCCAGTGTAGCCTGGGTTTGATTTGAGAACCTCGGGTAGCATAATTTTTTGCAACTTGCTTTTTGTGCCTTAATTTTGCCACCCTAACTTGTAATGGCGAGGAAAAAGGGTTGGCTGCCAAAGCTTTGGTAGCTAAGCGTAGGTAAAAAATGGTAGCCTCATAAGAATGCCAATGAAAGATAGTGAGATGGTACCCATAAATGCACAAAAAATGAGCCATGTGAGTGATGGCATCATTCCACCAAGTAATCTAGCCTGTATGATGAGCTGGCCTACACACTAGATTCCAAATTCTATGAATGTGGGCTAGAGTAGGCTTCTGGAGAAGTAAAGATGTATTAAAAAAGAATTTATTTTTACATGTGTGAGCTTGTCTTGTCTCCCATTCAATGTGAAAAGAAATGGGGAAGTGGTCTGACAAAGTCACATCCACTAATGGCTTAACCGATAGAGAAGAATTGTCAAAAGAGAAAAAAAATTGAACTGAGATCATGGCACAATCAAGGCATTTAAATATCCTGTTAGAATGAGATTTGTAATTACACCAAGTGTGCCAGAGAGAATGAGAATGGCGGCGACCAATATTAGGATCAAAAAGCCCCAATTTATTGCACATGTAAAACCACGCCTCGCGTTTGCAAACTTCCCATCTAAATGGAAAAGTGCCATCTTTGTCATATGTCATCTCAACTATATTGAAATCCCCACACAATAACCATGTAGCAACTGGCAATGAATCAATAATCCATTGCCAAAGAAAAGAGCGTTCCACAACATCATTAGAAGCATAAACATTAATAATCCCAAAAGAATGATTATCAATGTTGAGAAGGATCGAGATGAGCTGATGAGTGGGATCAGACCTATGGTCGACCACACAAGCATGCCACCGTGGGGAAAAAAGGGTGACAACTCTGCCACGTCCAACATTATGAGCAGTGCAAAACATTTTACTAGATGGCCAAATAGAACGACAAGCTGAAGCGAGCAAAAATCCAAAATTTTTAACCTCTTGGAGACAAAAAAATTCAATACTAGAATATTTTTTCACAGTATCCCTAACATAATACTTTCTGGAGAGGTCTGTTAGACCTCAGAGATTCCATGAAAGGAAATTCATGAATGGAACTCTTCCATATTGTCAGAGTCTGATTCCTCTTCATGTAGAGAAGAGAAATGATTGTGTAGAAATTTTGGCAAAACTGATCCAATCTGAATAGAAGGAGAGGAAAATCTCCACTTCTCATGCATAAACTCACCTTCTTCCAATTGAGGAGAAGGACTACAAGACCGCCTTTTAGCTCCCAACATGAGAGTGGGTTGAGGAATTTTCTTCGGCCTAGGTTGCACTGAAACATGATTAGCTCCAACAGGAGCTTCCTTCCCCTTCATTAAAGGGTTTGAAACTATCTTTGGTGGTTCAGAGGCCTTAGAGGCCAACCCAGAACTAGTGGACTTATTTTTTTGGCTTGCAACCATGGTCCACTTTTCATCAGATTTGTCAGGAGAAGTATTCGCTTGATCTGAGGCTTTTCAATATCTTGTGGCGGAGAAGGTGTATGAGGCACTGCCAAAGGGCAGTCCTTAATCTTGTGGTCTACAGACTGGAACCTATAACACGTGTTGGGTAGATTAAAATAAGTGACCTTCTAGGTATGCCAGAGAGCTCCAATTTGAATATCAATGGATTCTTTCAAATCCTTGGAAAGGTCCACTTGCACATAGACCCTTTTCTGGGGTTGGGCCTAGAAAAACCTATTGGGCTCAACACAAATGACCCTCCCCAGATAGGACACAATCTGATTCAAAAAAGGCACACAAGGAAAAGGTAGACCAGGAAACTCAATCCAGGCTGGGATTAGTAACTTGGTGTCATCCGAGACAACAAAATCCTGGGTCCATTCCTAGAAAACCAACAAAGAAGACCTGACATACTAGGGACCATGGGCTAAGATAGCCTGGACATGATTGACCTCGGCAAAGTGGAACAAAAAGAAACTCTTGGTTAAATTTTGGACCATATCAAGGCGGACCCCATGAGGGACATAGGCCTTGTTGACCCATTCCTTAAGCACACTTTTAGGGGGAGTCCTCCTGAAAAATAAACCACAAGGGTGTGTTGCTCAATCCATTGACAAAAAGAATCAAAATATGGTAAAGAAAAAACCACATCAATTGGGGAGTCAAAATACTTACCTCGTGAAAGACTTTCGAGACAAATTTTTAGGGTCATTGGTTTGGAGGAGGAGCCATTGAGCAACGCCGTTGAACTGCTAACACCAACATAAATTGTTGGGTTAGAGCCAGTTGAAGGCATATTAAAACACAATATGATGCAAGAGGGGCCAAGGGTGACTGCAAAAATCATAAAACCCTAGCAGAGCTCATACCGAAGTATGATATTTTGTAGCTATCATGAATGTGATTCTCAAGTATTAATATTGTTGTTTTTTTTAACTTTTCTTTTGTAAGTATAAATAAATATTGGTTAGCTTATGGTAAGATCTAAAATGTAAATTAATTCAACATTCAAAGGCTCAATCATTGAATTTTAGAGATAAATTATTAAATGAGTGAAAGTTGTTTTCCACTTAAAACATTTAATTAATTATTCAATTTATTTATTTCATTGTTTTTTTTGATCTTTTGGAGAGGGTGTTACAAATCCCGTCACTATGTGAGAACCATTAAGGAAGAGTTCAAGTATAAGGGCATACACAAAATTTTAATCACAATGCATACACCAAAGTTATAATTATCTTGCAGACCACATCCAAATGTTATAAGATGCAATCAATGATAATATCATAACCTCCTAGTATCTCAATTAAGTTATTTAGTTTTTCAATCTAATAAATTGATGATAAAACCAAAAAAAGATGATTAATAAAACTTAAAATGCATAAATAAATTATAGAGAAATGTTTATTGGAGATGTGTAAGTGTCAAGAAGACAAATCTACATTAAAAGATCATAAAGAGAAGTTGTTGAGTCCACTTAGGAAGAAAAGGGAGCTACAATATAAGAAAAAATAAAGTTGCCAAGTCCAATGAGGATGAGGATAAGGAATATAACAAAAGAAGAAATATCTTATCTGTTTCTAAATATGTGAGGATAGAGGGATTTAAAAGAAATCCAATGAAATAAGGAGAATGCATACAACTCATTATCTTATCCCACCTAAGTGAACTAAATGAACAAGTGTACTATCATACTTAGGATAAACATATATTGAAAGTAAATTAGAACATTGTAATAATACTCCCTTTAAGTGTAGCTTAGTGAGATGAAAAAACATGAAAACATACAAGTCCATATGTCTTGATTTATAATGCCATGTTAGATACCCATTTATGAGTAATCTCTCATAAAAAAAGGAAAAGGAGAAAACATGCACATAAGAAAAAAAATCTCCCCAAGAGAGGGAAAATAATAAAATATGTACATTGGATGGATGGGGATTCAACATGAACAAATCCATCACAAATATTTAATGAACACCCTTTAAGAGATAGATAATGAAAACCCCCAACAATGTTGTAGCTCTTGCACCAAAGGAAGATGCTCGTATATAAATGTTGAAGATAATCCATGTATGACAAATGCAATTTATTCCCTTGTGAAAAATAATCCAATGGAGAATGATGAGGTAAATCTCACTCCAAGAAGAAATGTGAGGTGAAGTATCATGATGCATCCTATCTTTGAAATCTACTCAAATGTACCCATCTAAACATAAGAGATTCCTCAATTCACGATGGTAAAAGCAATCCAAACCCATTTGAAGAAAAATGAAATCCAAGATCCAAAGACAAAGTAGATATGACAAGACTATGATCTTTTTTCATAAAATAAGAGTTGAATATCCTCAATAATGTCTCCTAAAGTTGTAATATGAGATTCATAAAACAAAAATATGATACCTATCAAGTGGTCTTCTCAAGAATCTAAATCAAGAAGATAATTTATAACCTACAACTCTAAATTTGAAGTAGGATTACAAGGAGATAGAATATTCTCCAAATAAGAAAAATAAATGTCCTCAACCTCAAGATGGTAAATCATAAAATTTTAGGAACTTATGATTACAAATATAAGAGAAAGATAGGTAAAAGAAGTCTCAATTTCATCACAATCCTCAAGGCCCTCCAAATATGAAAACTCCTATAAAGTATTGTCATCAATAGGTACATTATCTACATCATAAATGGGTAATGAGGTTTTCCATAGAAATGGACATAAAATGAAGATGAACAAGTGTCTCCATACAAATACAAAATTTTAGTCCATGGAGTGTGGGGACAATCATGTTGTGAAAGGTCACATAACAAGTCAAAATAAAAGATGCAATAGATTAATCTTAGGACATAATAAATAATATTTATCCATACTAGCTTCCTATACTATGTACTAGAATTTTCATTTTGCAAGAATGTAGTCAAGTATATCTAGGATCCTCAACCTAAAAACATAAAGAACATAAGGACTACATCAACAATGCAAGACCCTCAATGTAATCTTAATGTTCTTTATGTTTTTAGGCCAAGGGTTCAAAATAAATCCCCACATTTACATATAAAAAATTTAATAAGAATAAGTTGGAAATATTTAAGAATATATACTAATTGTTGCTAATTTTTAGCTTCCTGCATAAGATAGTGAAGATTTAATGAGCAATTATTTGGTGGCATATAAAAGTTTTGATATATGGTTCATCCAATGAACCTTTGTTTTCAGAATGAAAGAGTTTTTTGGGGTTGATTTATTAGAATCATTCAAACAATTTAAATTGAAATGTTGAACAGTCCTAACAAAGTAACAAACATCTTTCATTTGGAAAACAAAAATTCAAAGGAATGTTCAATAAACAATCATTATTTTCTGCAATGTTTGTCATTGCTGATTATTAGAAAAGAATTACAATTCTAGAGCAAAATATGTTGAGATCATTATTTCAATTGATTAAAAAACACATATGCTTTCAACAAATTCATATCCATTATTTCAAATTATGTAATTTAAAACATAAGCCATTGCATACTTTGAAGTAACTGATTTATTAAAAGATATGTTTCTGTAACCCCACACAAGCTGTGGGTTATGACTAAGTTGATTAAATTCAACAAGTATAAACCATACACCTGAAGATCAACTAAAAGAAGAAAGACACATAAGAGGAAGGTCATGCCCATCATTGCCTGGGATGCTGATGTAGGGTTGACTCATTACTCTCCAGCTTGATCTTTAGTGTCTTTAGCTCCCTTGCTCCTGAATTCTAGAACTTGCAATTGATTGTAGATTTGTGTTAGAGCTCAAGGCATGATATCCAATTACATGCTTATCAACAGATATATGATTTATAGTTATTATCAAATTGAATCAACAAAGTCATTATCTCAGAGATAAATGTAACTATCAGATCAAATCATTAGGAGAAATAATTGGATTCACTATTTTTTTTAACTTGTTTGCTTCATGTGTAGATACAAGAAAAGTATTGTTGCTGCTTTGTTTCATCAAATTACAACATGTGGGTTAAAACGTGGCTCCCACAAGGGTTGAGCTCGACATGTTGAGTTATCAAATAATCAACTTAATTGAGGTTATTTAAGAGGGAAATGCAATGATAAAAGCCATTATATCAACAGGAAAATAGAGTGATAGTGAACAAACATACATATTGAGTTCACGAAGGTATCATGTTACATCCCTCACATTAAGATTGTATGTTTGGTTATGTATTTCAAATATAATGTCAGTTGCAAATAATTGCTTTCAAGTGATTATGACGTTGAGAATGCAATAGTCGTTCTTTTATTGTAACTGAAATGTTAACAAACTCTTTATTTTGCAAGTGAAATTATTGTTCGTGTGAAATTGAAAGAGATCATGATATTTAATTCAAATCCATATTATTTATCCGTTGAGAATGATCTAACCCTAATCCTTGTCAGTGGATGCAGGATTGTTGACACCAGGAGAGAAAGGGAAATATCATTAGGGAGAGGATGTGGTTAATTATGGATCAATTTTATCATCAGTCTAGAGTCAGTGTAAGATAATTGTGTTGACTTCACCACCTTGGTCATAGGTAAATTAATATAATAATTGATTAAGAAAGTCAATTAAAATATAAATCATTAATCACCTATTAAGGAGATTTCAAATGGTGATTAAATAGTTAATTAAAATAACAAATATAATTAAAAATATTCATTAATAATATCCTCTTGAGGATTGAGCGACCAATGTATATATATATATAATTGCAAGAAGATATTAAATATTAAATTAATAATAAAAGATGTAAAATTAATTGCCACCATTTTTAATCTGAAAACCTTGGTAAAGCTTAACTTTGAAATTAAATGAATTCATATTGGAGTTGTCGGGGGTTTGAAGGGGGAAGTCTTACTTCCATCTTTCTATCATGATGAAACGACCAAGATGGAAGACAAGCAGTCGTGCGGGAGTTCGTGCAATCGGGGAACGAAGGTTTTGTCGAGCTTTCTTTTTAATGGAAGGTTTCTCTCTATTTTTGGGGGTTACTTCCTCTGCTCTTCATTACTCCCTGTTTTGGGGCTCGTCATTTCCTAAAATGTGTTTTGAGTGCTGCCATAACGCAATCACTTTCCCTTCTAATTAAAGGAAACATTCACCGCTTCCGCATTCTCTAGTTCTGTGCCCACACCATCTTCCATCTCTTCCATTTTTGTAAGCGACCTCATCTGCAAGCAATTCTTGATAGTGTTCTGTAGAAGTTGAACATGGTTGTGTCTGATATCAAATTGTGCCTTCAATCTTTCGGGTGATGGTAGCTAGTTCTTGAATTCTCCGACACCAACTCTTTTGCTTGGTAAATTTTGGTGGCTTCGTAGCTAACCTGTTTTTCAGAGGAGAAGAGTCTGGACTGTTCGAGTATTAGAATCTTCAATTCAGGAAAGTAGTGTGTATAATTCTCATTGCATTGCAACAATGATTTCTTCTTGTGCACATGCCTTGTATAGAGAAATAAATTCAATAATATTTCTCCTCTTTCTATAAGATAAGAGAAAATGAGTATTTTAGCATCGTTGGAGATTGGTCTGTAAAAGGGACTCTTTAAAAGGAGAACCCAAAACTTACTCTATTCTTGTGATCGAATATTTATGTGTCTTGTAATGCTTCAGAACTAGAATTCAAATGAACTACTTGAAAATTACTCTAGAGACTTGCTCTGCTATTTTAAGCCGAATATTCAATTTATCTTCTCTCTAATCTAGAGCAAAGAACAGATTAAGTGTTTCCTTCTTGATGCAAGAAAGTGTACGCTAAAGATCTCTTGAAGGGAAAATTTGGTCTGAGTCTTTTTAATCCTTTCTCATCTTTGTAAATTTGAAATATTTTTACCTGAATGGTAACTTAAGTTGCAAGATTCATGCATCATCCTTTGATATTGTTTCATAATGAGTATGACCTGAATTGATAGTCATCTAGTGTTTATAAGCCTTGATGAATCTCAAGATTTGATTCTTGCTTAATTTCTCCAAAACTTTCTCGATGGTAATACACTCTCATTTACTCTTGTGTATTTGTTACTCTGCTTGTAGTTCCTCCGCAGTCATCAATCAGATTTGAACTTGAGTATTTGAATGCATTTTTTTCACTAGGGTCTTATCAGTTTAAGAACTGGCCATAGCTCTCTTTCACTCTATTTGAAGTTCTGAATCGAACCATGTCTCTCTTTTTCTTTTGAGACCATTAACTTGATGAAACCTTCTTGAAGGACAAGTCTCATCTCCTCTTCTTTACGTGTTAAGTTTACTGAATGGTCTTTAAAGATGTGATTGACATCGAGCCAAGATTCTCTTATATTCTTAAAATTATCTGATGCACCAGGGTTTTAGAAGAAACATTTGAATTCCTAGTATTGTAATACAAATCATATAATCCTTATTGTCGAATAAGACTCCTTAATCTCCCCTCATAAGTTTGAGAATGGTAGATCATTAATACTCAGATGAGATAAGTCATGAAATGAATTCCTCTCCTTCTAAAAAGGATAATAGCATAACCCTTAAACAAGATGGGAATCCAAACCAAGTTCTTGTAATGTTAAACCTTAAGGTTAAGACTTAACCTCAAACTAAGAGAAGATCGATAACCGAACCAATTATGGTAAGATTAAAACTTGATCTGAGAATTATCATGTCGAGCAAGGGTGAGAGTGCTGACGGCACAGTAGTGCCAGATACATCGACACATGAGTGCTAGAAATTATTAAATCCTTGGCCAAGGTATGATGCCAGTTCGGCATTGGTCAGCTATCATGAACTAGATATACTTCTGGTTAGAATGATCCTTCTGGTTAGGGGTACCTACAGAGGAGGGATCGACCAACAGTATAGGTTCATTGACACCAGGCTCAGAAAGGCTTGATGATAATTTGATCCATGTTGATTACCCTCGTGAAGGGATAGGTTCTTCGGTTGAAGAAACTCGGGGGGACCAGATGATCTTGGTTGGGCGGTAAAGCCCTTGATGATAATTCTCTTTCCTCAAGTATTGAAGATCAACATTTCAGCTTAAATGATGATTGCATAATGGGTTACTTCCTTCTGCTAATTCAGGTACAAATAAATGTTCATTTGAGTACTTTATTGCTTCATTTACTGTTGTGTAATAAGTGTTAAGCTCAAAGCTAGTTTGAATGGAAAATATAGACAGTTAATTTCTTTACTTCATTATGTATGAAATTTTATGATGCCCTAGCGGTTACTTTTCAGGTCGTTATATTTGCTTGATGAAACCCTAGTTTGATAGTTATTTAGTTATGTTCTTTCGTGAAATGGTTGGTGAATAGTTAGGTGTTACAATTCAGCTGAAACTGAAAACTTAGAGGTTAGTTGGAGATTATATTGATTCAATTGAAAATGTTTTGGAAACCCTAGAATTTAAACAAGTAGTTGAACTTCAGCTGAAAGTTAGCTGACAGTTGAATTTTCAAACTGTAGACTGGTTAGGTTGTTACATATGGTATTAGAGCTACCAGGTTCAACATTGAACCTTGGGCTCATCATGCAAACCTAGAAAATTAAAAACCTATCACAGGAAGTGGTAGACATACTATTGTAATAAATTTTGTAAATAAATCTATCGTGGGGAGTGATAGTTGATGTTTTGTAAATGCACCTATCACAGGAAGTGATAGTTGATTGGATACAGAAGCTATCGCAGGAAGTGATAGTTATGTTGTAATTGAATCTATCACAGGAAGTGATAGCCATTTTGTAAACAAATCTTGTACTAAGCCTATCACAGGGAGTGATAGCCTTTTTGTAACCATTCTATATTGAAACAATCTTGTGACGTGATAAAAAAAATTGTAAACAATTTTGTTGTGACCATTAAAGGCTCTTAAAAGTAATTTAAGATATCAAGTAATTATTAAACCATTCTACCTAAGTTAAGGCAAGGTATGCCTAGGGTACCGAGATTGTGATTGAAACCTAAATGATAGCTTAATTTTGAAATTGTGGACTTAAGGATGGAAAGATCCAGAAGCAATCAACCAGGTGTAGGGGCATCTGAGTGTTGAAAATCCTTGAATTATATCAAGACTCATAGATAAGATGAACTCTGGTCTAACTTCTAGATGGTTAAGAAAGAGCCAAGTGGAATTAAAGGATCAAGATGATGAGAAAAATAATAGTCAAGGACAACATGTTGTTGCATGAAAGATAGCTTGTGAAAAGGGAAAGCAAATTAGTGTTTTATTAAATTCATTTGTGCATCCAGATGAATGATTTAGTAAGTGAATGGATGTTTGTTTACTTTTTGGAAGAGGAGTTACCACAAATTGATATTATTGTGAGATCATTGATTAGATTGTTTGAGAATCACTTTTGGTTCTCCATCAGACTGATGAATTAGGAGTTACAGAATTTGATTTGTTATGACAAGAAGTTGTTGTCATAAGCAACATGTAATTAAGATATTAAATGACAAATGTTGGACAACTTTAGAGGACAAGTTTTTTGTCTACATACATGGTCCGCAATGTTATTGGAATGATGAAATACTTGTTAGAAGTTATTGACTATGGGGTGACATAAGTCAAGCAGAGCATACACTGTGTTCCTTAATGAGATACGTATGAACCTTTTGATCAGATCTCAAAATAAATTTACAAACAATCATCGAGAAAGAACTTTGATCTCTATGGTACCTCAAGAAGTATTGGCATATATGGTACATTATAGTTATCTCGTATATTTATTTTGCTAGTAGTACTAAGGAATTTCAGATGAAGTTGGTTCATCCTCTTAGCAATGACTGTGTTTAGGCCAGTGGTAGTAAATTGCAGGGTGTAGGTATATTCATACAATCTTGGTCAAGCAACACTAGAAGAGCACTTGGACAGGATTTCTATGATTAGCATAACAAAGACATTTCTTTATGAACAATATTAATGGAGACAACAATAACATGATTAAGGTGATGGTGAGTATCAGTTAGATTGTCTTTTGAAGGCACAAATTAAATGGTAAGAGTTTATTGTTCAAACCCTCATTGACCTTTCATCACATAAGTTTATTGCTCAAATTCAGTTCATAATTGGTACAATGATGATGAGGTGATTCAAGCGGACTTGTGTGAATGTTAGATTCACAAGACGATTCTATTGATATACCAAGCCTATATGTGATTCTGATAAAAACTGTAATCAGACATGCTTAGTTACTGTTAACTACCTGAGAAGAAATAGAAGAATGGTGTTAAGAGTCAATAAGAATGAGTGTTGTAGTTCAACACATGATACAAAGCTTGTTATTTCAGATCCTCTTGGTAATTCTTGACAATGGCATAATGACTCTGATGTCTTTAACTATAGCATCTATGCTAGTGGTAATTTTAGTGATGGCAGCAAAGGGATATACAAATCCATAGGTATATGGTACTCCTTATCCAGAGGATACCTGATACAGAGGATATTTGATTGGTTTCTTAGTTTCGCTCAATCATTGTTGATCATTAAGTAGGTATCTCGGCACATGTTAGGAACAGAAGCATGCATACCTAGATATGTATATACTACATATGTTTCACCATGCAGTACTTTGGTCGGATAGATGTACTAAACTCATTCTTTATTGGGGAAACATTTCATACCTTGGTTGACAAGGATGACATTATTGTTTTCTCAAGAGGTGGTATATGGGCATGAAATGCAAAGAAAATGGTATAGAACCAGGAAATACTGGTTCACTGAGAATCATGAGAAAAACCAATTGCTGTAATTAAGCACAAGTAAGGATGAAAGTTTCGAGGGACTTATTGTTCAATGTGTTTATAACTCAGTCTCTAGCCTATTGTAAGTTGTTGGAAGGACTAATAGCAGTGCAGCGATCTACTTCCTTGTTAGTGACTTAGTCAAGTCACGTAGTGCATGGCACTTCTTTGGAGTTTGGTAAAATTCCTTTTTAATATTGGAAAGGTATGCTGTTGTTTTATTTACATTTGAAATGGTTAACAATCAAATTTTGAAAATTGTTATCTAGAGCCAGTTGGTCAAAATTAGACTAAGTGCCGAGAATAAGTTCATTCTTTGGGTTATTGATGAAATTAATACTGATTATAATTTGATATAAAGCTAAGTATTGTGGGGGTTACCTAAGAATATTTTTGGTTGTTTCACCATGTTTGATGAAATGTACATCTCTATCATGTCCTGGATGGGCCTTTGATGGATTTTGTAAGGAAGTAAAATTTTAAGAAATATACCTTGTATGCTCTTAACCTTACAAAGAAGGAAACCTTGTGTTATGGTTTGTGGGTGGAAAGGTAGTCGAGTAAGCCCAGGTGAATAGTCTCTCCAAGTCGAGCAGGATGGTAAAATTATACTCCAGACATTTAGCTAACCAGAGTTGTCGTACTTAGTAGGAGGGTATCCTTAGTAATGTGACAGAGTTGGTTAAGTGGGGGTACACACCGGAGCTTAGATGGAAACTGAAGGGGGAAAACTCTTCCTTTCAGAGGCATGCCGAGTCTTGGAGGATAGTTAAATTGAAAACCAAATTCTGATCTTTCTTTTGTATTTACATAATAGGTTATTAAAATAATGCTTAGATAAATGAAATTGGTGCTTGATGAAAACCTTTTCGCTAGAAAGGTGAAGGTGATGTTAACCTTTGGTGAAATTCTCTTGGTAAACTTGTGTTAAAAGTAATTGGTTGCTATATTTAGGGAGAGTATTCACCCTCAAGGTATTTGTTATAACAACTTCTATAATTCTACTATCAACTTGTTCACAAATGAAACTTTGGATAGAAAAGATGCCAAATTCTTGTAAGCTAGGTAAGCTAAGAGATAGGATTAGCATTAGTCCATGAATTAAACAAATTAGGAAATATTGATGGAAACTATTAACTGATAGAAAATCTAAATAAATGCCATTTGGGGGGAATTATGAACAAATCCTTAAGATATTTCCCTTATCTTTTGTTGAACAATTGAGAACACTTTATTTATGTTATGTTAATGTTATGTTTAAATTTAGAATAAGCAATCATCGAGGATGATGATTCTTAAGGGGAGGAGTATGTTACATCCCTCACATTGAGACTGTATGTTTGGTTATGTATTTCAAATATAATGTCAGTTGCAAATAACTGCTTTCAAGTGATTATGACGTTGAGAATGCAATAGTCGTTCTTTTATCGTAATTGAAATGTTAACGAACTCTTTATTTTGCAAGTGAAATTATTGTTCGTGTGAAATTGAAAGAGATCATGATATTTAATTCAAATCCATATTATTTAGCCGTTGAGAACGATCTAACCCTAATCCTTGTCAGTGGATGCAGGATTGTTGACGCTAGGAGAGAAAGGGAAATATCGTCAGGGAGAGGATGTGGTTAATTATGGATCAATTTTATCATCAATCTAGAGTCAGTGTAAGATAATTGTGTCAACTTCACCACCTTCATCATAGGTAAATTAATATAATAATTGATTAAGAAAGTCAATTAAAATATAAATCATTAATCACCTATTAAGGAGATTTCAAATGGTGATTAAATAGTTAATTAAAATAACAAATATAATTTAAAATATTCATTAATAATATCCTCTTGAGGATTGAGCGACCAATGTATATATATATAATTGCAAGAAGATATTAAATATTAAATTAATAATAAAAGATGTAAAATTAATTGCCGCCGTTTTTAATCTGAAAACCTTGGTAAAGCTTAACTTTGAAATTAAATGAATTCATATTGGAGTTGTCGGGGGTTTGAAGGCGGAAGTCTTACCGCCATCTTTCTATCATGATGAAATGACCAAGATGGAAGACAAGCAGTCGTGGGAGGGGGTTCGTGCAATCGGGGAACGAAGGTTTTGTCGAGCTTTCTTTTTAATGGAAGGTTTCTCTCTATTTTTGGGGGTTACTTCCTCTGCTCTTCGTTACTCCCTATTTTGGGGCTCATCATTTCCTGAAGTGTGTTTTGAGCATTGCCGTAACGCAATCACTTTCCCTTCTAATTAAAGGAAACATTCACTGCTTCTGCATTCTCTAGTTCTGTGCCCGCACCATCTTCCATCTCTTCCATTTTTGTAAGCAACCTCATTTGCAAACAATTCTTGATAGTCTTCTATAGAAGTTGAACATGATTGTGTTTGGTATCAAATTGTGCCTTCAATCTTTCAGGTGATGGTAGCTAGTTCTTGAATTCTCCGACACCAACTCTTTTGCTTGGTAAATTTTGGTGGCTTCGTAGCTAACCTGTTTTTCAGAGGAGAAGAGTCTGGACTGTTAGAGTATTAGAATCTTCAATTCAGGAAAGTAGTGTGTATAATTCTTCATTGCATTGCAACAATGATTTCTTCTTGTGCACGTGCCTTGTATAGAGAAATAAATTCAATAATCTTTCTCCTCTTTCTATAAGATAAGAGAAAATGAGTATTTTAGCATCGTTGGAGATTGGTCTGTAAAAGGGACTCTTTAAAAGGAGAACCCAAAACTTACTCTATTCTTGCGATCGAATATTTATGTGTCTTGTAATGCTTCAGAAACTAGAATTCAAATGAACTACTTGAAAATTACTCTAGAGACTTGCTCTGCTAGTTTAAGCCGAATATTCAATTTATCTTCTCTCTAATCTAGAGCAAAGAACAGATTAAGTGTTTCCTTGATGCAAGAAAGTGTACGCTGAAGATCTCTTGAAGGAAAAATTTTGTTTGAGTCTTTTTAATCCTTTCTCATCTTTGTAAATTTGAAATATCTTTACCTGAATGGTAACTTATGTTGCAAGATTCATGCATCATCCTTTGATATTGTTTCATAATGAGTATGACCTGAATTGATAGTCATCTAGTGTTTATAAGCCTTGATGAATCTCAAGATTTGATTCTTGCTTAATTTCTCCAAAAATTTCTCGATGGTAATACACTCTCATTTACTCTTGTGTATTTGTTACTCTGCTTGTAGTTCCTCCGCAGTCATCAATCAGATTTGAACTTGAGTATGTGAATGCATTTTTTTCACTAGGGTCTTATCAGTTTAAGAACTGGCCATAGCTCTCTTTCACTCTATTTGAAGTTCTAAATCGAACCATGTCTCTCTTTTTCTTTTGAGACCATTAACTTGATGAAACCTTCTTGAAGGAAAAGTCTCATCTCCTCTTCTTTACGTGTTAAGTTTACTGAATGGTCTTTAAAGATGTGATTTACATCGAGCCAAGATTCTCTTATATTCTTAAAATTATCTGATGCACCAGGGTTTTAGAAGAAACATTTGAATTCCTAGTATTGTAATACAAATCACATAATCCTTATTGTCGAATAAGACTCCTTAATCTCCCCTCATAAGTTTGAGAATGGTAGATCATTAATACTCAGATGAGATAAGTCATGAAATGAATTCCTCTCCTTCTAAAAAGGATAACAACATAACCCTTAAACAAGATGGGAATCCAAACCAAGTTATTGTAATGTTAAACCTTAAGGTTAAGACTTAACCTCAAACTAAGAGAAGATTGATAATCGAACCAATTATGGTAAGATTAAAACTTGATCTGAGAATTATCATGTCGAGCAAGGGTGAGAGTGCTGATGGCACAGTAGTGCCAGAGACATCAGCACAGGAGTGCCAGAAATTATTAAATCCTTGGCCAAGGTATGATGCCAGTTAGGCATTGGTCAGCTATCATGAACTAGATATACTTCTAGTTAGAATGATCCTTCTGGTTAGGGGTACCTACAGAGGAGGGATCAAACAACAGTATAGGTTCATTGACACTAGGCTCAGAAAGGCTCTATGATAATTTGATCCATGTTGATTACCCTTGTGAAGGGCTAGGTTCTTCGGTTGAAGAAACTCGGGGGGACCAGATGGTCTTGGTTGGGCGGTAAAGCCCTTGATGATAATTCTCTTTCCTCAAGTATTGAAAATCAACATTTCAGCTTAAATGATGATTACATAATGGGTTACTTCCTTTTGCTAATTCAGGTACAAATAAATGTTCATTTGTGTAATTTATTGCTTCATTTACTGTTGTGTAATAAATGTTAAGCTCAAAGCTAGTTTGAATGGAAAAGATAGATAGTTAATTTCTTTACTTCATTATGTATGAAAGTTTATGATGCCCTAGCGGTTACTTTTTAGGTCGTTATATTTGCTTGATGAAACCCTAGTTTGATAGTTATTTAGTTATGTTCTTTCATGAAACGATTGGTGAACAGTTAGGTGTTACAATTCAGCTGAAACTAAAAACTTAGAGGTTAGTTGGAGATTATATTGATTCAATTGAAAATGTTTTGGAAACCCTAGAATTTAAACAAGTAGTTGAACTTCAGCTGAAAGTTAGCTGATAGTTGAATTTTCAAACTATAGACTGGTTAGGTTGTTACATATCATCAATAATTTCAATGCATATTGTTTACATAAGATAAAACAATCATAGTAATATCCTTTCCCTTATTGAAGAATATTTCATGTTTATATAAACATCAAAGGACAACATTATTTCATCTACTGAATCTCTATAGTATGATGTCAAATAACTCAGAGATAGAGGATAGCTTAAATATTTTTTCAGTCACAAAGGAAAATACACACTCTTGAATTAAAAGTATAAGGCAGCCATAGGAAAGAGAAATTACTCAGCAACAATTGAAAGTTTCTCTTTCTTATTATCTGAATATGAAAAAATTGCTGTTTTTTAAAAGAGAGCTACGAGATACTGTGAAATGCATAGTGCAAAATGATCAAGCCAAAACATAGCACGAGAAGATGTAAGAGTAAATAATAGAGATAAATTAATTCTATCTATTAAGATTTTATATATCCAAAAATGCAAATGGTGGATTAGCAATACAATGCAAACATGATTAATTATCATGTTCAAGTTTATGTTATTCCAATAGAGCTACAAAAATACCCATTTTCAAAAAATTCAGAGAAAAGTGCATTGTTGAAACCCTGATGAAGAGCAAAGAACAAATCATGGTAAATATGAGTTTTTTTACATATCTTATGAAGACATAGAGGCTGCAGACACAAATCTATGAGGGTTTTTACATTTAATGGAAGCAATTAAAAATCAAATACCCATTTTTTATAAATGAAGGAAAAATAGAGGTTGTCGCCCATATTCATAGGTTTTCAAAATCTCCAACAAAAGGCTGAGTTAACATTTTATTCATGACAACCTTTAAGTTTCACCTATTTTTTCCAGAAGCCATAAAATATTTCAACTTTTATCAGAACAGTCAAAAAATCAGCATGAACGTGGCTAATCCTTGTGCAAGAAACAATGAAATTATGCATTCAAAGCTCGACCAAAGATTTTTATCAATGGTGGACAACACATAAAAATAAAAAAAAATAAAGTTACAAGCAGAAGTTGCGACCTGAAATCTCCAAAAGGCTTCAAACAATGAAAAAAATTCATCATATTTATGAGATTAGAAAACTTGCCATGAGATTTTTGCCTCATATCCTCTAGAGATGGCATCCAACATAGAAAAAATGTTGCTCAATAGTCGACTAGGGTTTCTTCCATGGCGACACAAGAAGTTTCCAGAATGAAAAGAATAAAATGAAAAATGAATTGCTATTCATTTGATTTAGGGTTAAATGCCCTAGAAAGCTCGATGAAGTAAAAGGCATTTTTTCCTTAAGGTTTTTTTTTTAATACTTTATGCATGAGGATGTATAGGCCATGGCATATTATGCCTTTTTTTTTTTAAGTCTTTGAAATACCTTCTAAAGACTTATTCATATAAGTATTTTATTTTGACTAATTTCTTTTTGCATCCATTGTAAAGTGTGAACATTTATTTAAAGTGATATTTATAAATCACTTCTAAAATAAATGTTATTTTTCCAATGCAAAAATAAAATACCTTTCATGCATATTTTCAAATAATAAGATAAAAACTTTATTTTTGCATTTGATTCAATTGTAAATCTTTATTCGAGTGATGATTATAAATCACTTCAAATAAAAGATATTTGAAATGCAAGAGTAATGGTGCCATTAAATGTTGATGGGAGGTTGTCAAAAGGAGTTCAAATGGAACATTGAAGCTTTGCTTGAATTATGGAGATAGTTGAGAAATCAATGCCAACATGTGGAGTAAAGTTAGGGATTTTGAAGCACCTAATGAAGAGTTCACCTTTAGTTTTGGGTTCCATTTGATTGGAATTCAATCAAGGAGCAATTTGAGACACAAAACTTGAGTTCACTTTCAGTTATAACCCTATTTTGGAGGGATTTTCAATTGCATACGACCCATGAGGTTGTTTTGAGATTCACAACTCTTGATGGAGTTCTC
>VDFB02271358.1:68108217-68124459 GCA_007258455.2 Sequoia sempervirens | reverse complement strand
GAAGCCAGTGAGGCATAACTAATATTACTTTGGTTTGATTTTATCTTTTTATATATATAATGCTGTTTGACATGGTTGATGCTTAGTTTTTGCAAAAATAAATATATTTAATTATTGAGTTAGGTCATATATTTAATTGATGTTAGTAGGAATTAATGTTTATATTTAATGTCTTGGTTATAATTTTTTCAAGTGTACTAATGTTTTAATAAGGTGTTGTAGGCAGGTAGCCCAAGTTCCTTAAATTTTGGAGACAAAGCCCAAATATTAAATGTTTATAATTAATTTTAATTTGGTCAAGGGAGTTTAATGCTAAAATATAATTTTATTTTTATGTGCATTTATTTGTGAAGAGGAAATGTGTTTTCATACAATTATCCTTTTATTGGGATAATGTATTGAGGAAATTGAAGAGTTGAGAGTTATTTTATTTTAAAAAGGAAATTTGAATGGTTGGGGGGAAGAGGAAATGAAAGATTTTTTTGTTTCTTTATTTATTGTTTGCTTCTGGGGGGATGGGGGAATGGTTGGAATGAATTGGTTGTAGAATGGTAAACTTGGTCAAGTTTTTGGGCTGGTTCTAACTTGGAAAACTAAGGCATGCTTGGATTGTATTGGTATTTTTTGTGTTATTTTCTTGAATTCATGATAATTGTATTGGTGGCTTTTGTGTTATTAATGAATTCTTGAAAGATGTTTGTTATTGGTTGTGTAATAGAGGATTTGGGTGTGTATAAGGAGTTGATCTTGCTTGAGGGCTGAGAGCCTCCTTCGTGTGGGGTTGAGGAGGGCGTGAAGCCTCTCTTGGGGATGGTTGATCAAATATAAAATTATTGAATTGTGAATGATATTGGAAAGCCATGAATGAAAGTTAGTTTATTGTAATGAATGGTGGGTTGGATGATGGTGGTAGTATGTGGAGATGGTTGGATACATGGTAGTGGTGGTGTGTGGATATTTTTGGATGGAAGGTGGTGGTTGGGTGTGGAGATTGTTGGATGGGTGGTGGTGATTGTGTGTTGAGAATGAAGTTGTATAAGGAGTTGATTGTTTTGTGCCCCAAGAGGGAAGGAAATCCCCCTTCTCCCCCTTTACAGGAATTCGGTGAATGAATTTGTTATGTGTGAATCAATATTAATGTCTATTTTTCTTTCTAATTTGTAATTGGATATTTGGGTTTGTCACTCATGCAGGGGTGGACTTTTCAGTCCTATGGTTGGTTGGTGAGTAGGATTGGGTTGCTCTATTTGTTGTAGCAAGTTTAGAAAAGAATCTAACTTCATTGGAGGAAAATTGATTATTATGAGTTTCTTTGTATTGCTAACTCAATTGTTGTATTTTATCAAAGTGTACAGATCAAGCAAAAAGTTCTAGAAATGTACACATCAGGTTCCATTATCAAGTAAAATACTAGTGCTTATTTTATTTGTATTATTAATGTATGATTGTTATGGGTTCACAATGTTTACAGTTGCAAAAATTGAGGAGAAAATATTTTCTCTATTGCACAGCCTTTTTGTAGAGTCATCCTTTATTAGCGAACAATACAATTTTTTTTGAATTATATGTTTCTAACTTGTAAAAGTTTTGAATCACTATTGGTGATTGAATAATGAAGGTCAAACTGTGTGAATATTTAAGTTTGTCGACGTCTGTTTCAAAGAAGGGAGGTTACAAAATCCTTGTGTAAGTATTTATCAACTCTTGCATCAACAATCCTCAATGTTGTCCTAGTCGGTGTATTGCTCAACTAACAATACCAAATTCATATACAGCTTTCAAGAAAAAATGTTTATTTTTTAATTAGTTGTTTTGCTAAGGAAATTGGAACAACGCTATCTTTTAATATCATTGTTAAATTCTCTTCAAAGATCGGTCAACACAGTAATCAACTATAATTATGTTTAAATACTTAGTGCTATCTATAAATCAGATTGTGGGGGAATTATCTATATGCATTTCTCTCCTTACAACATTCTCTTGAACTGATATGTGCTTAGATAATGAGTAGCCTCCTCTACATCGAATTCAAATAGAAAAATGCTAAGTGTCATCCCAGAATATGAAAAGGTAATGCGTATCTCTTGGTAATCTTTCAATATCAAATGCTATGTCTCTTCCCAAAATAAGCATAATTTATGCATATTTGTCCTCTGGACGTTTCTATTATTAAATGCTATAGTTATTAATAGTGCATGTTCGTTTATGTAGCCTACTCAATATTATCATTGTCAATTAAGTTGACCTTGTTCTTCACCATTATGTTATTGTTACACATGTATTTTCCTCTAATAAAGTAACTTTGTTGTTTAATTTCTTCATTTCATTTACCAATCTTGTGCTTGGGTTTATTGAAATATCGATTTGTGTTTGTGTTTATTATTTGTTACTATATATGTTTTAGGCCGAATCAATGTTGTTGCTATATTTTATCCTTTTAACTCAGGGCCTTTGCTTTGCTAGAAGAGACCTTCATAATTTTTCCTCATGGTATTCTTCAATGTTCCCCTTTCAGTTAATTGCAATGGTTATGCTTCATTTTTTTTCTTTATGCATATCTTTCCTTAATCGTTTCGTCATGATTAGAATCTACCATTTATTTTCCATGCTAATGATAGCAATTTCAATCAAGCATGGAATTTTTTTGTATTTTGACCTTAGTATGTGATTGGAAATCTGCTTTAAAGCTATCAATGTGGTAATGCCTCTTGCTGGAGCAATATCTTCTTTTATTGGTGGAAACCATCATACCTCAGCCTTTGCATGCATTGTGGCCACTCGAGAGTAATAAATCATCATGCAATGTAACAATAAATCCGGTATCTTGCATTTAGGCTAAAAATGATTTGTTGTCTCGTTCTATACCCATCATTTTTCCGTCCATTTAGTAATCAATTATATGTATTTTATATGCTTGGTATTCTTAATATTTCAATTGGTGAGTATTTATCAAATGTTTATGTATTTCTGGGATGAGCATAATGGATTTGTAATTGTCTTGAGTTTGTTGGAATCAAGGAATCTGAGAGGTGAATCAAGCAAAATTTAACTTTATTAACTTGATCTTTAAACCACTTATAACATTGAACCAAAAGAAAGATGCAAGAACACAAGACAATCAACCACAACACCATAACATAAGGATTTTTACGTGGAAACCCCTGCTAGGGGAAAACCATGGTGGAGGCTAATCCACAATATGAGTATACTCAAAATTATAAGTGTTTACAAATGGAAATGCACATGCATTTAGACACACTGCCTAGAGTTCATTGCTCAAATACAAAAGGCTTACTACCCAAAGGAAGACTCACTGTCTTATAGTCACATTTACATAAACAACTAGAGTGGATGAACTATGAGATAGCATATGCTAATGCCTGACTATAGTTCCGGTTAAGCACATTGACAACATTCTTCACATTCTGTCTAATTCTGCTCTTGAAACTTTGTCTGCTTTAATTCAAATCACCAATCTTTATTCTGCTCAAGTGATACTGTGCATAATCAATCTATATTCCTTCTGAATCTCGCATCATATGCATCATATATCAAAATGATGTGAATAATCGATTATATATATCAACAACTAGAGATTAAAACAACTACATGTCGGCTTTAACAAAATATAAAACACGTAAAAACTGTTGGCCCAATCCATAAATAGTTATCAACGTGAATCAAACAATGTTGGCCAAAACATAGTAAGGATCTCGAACATGAAACACCTTAAAAAATCATGCCTCGAATATCCGCAACATGCTACACTCATCTAGTCAGCCTTTCTGCACTGTTAGACTGAAAATCAATAAACCAGATCTTCTAACTTGCACGCCAATCAATGCAAGGCCCTATGATTCAAAGATAAGATAGTTTATACATCAAAAGACCTTCCTTGAGATCCACAACACAAAATGATAACAATAAATTACACATGAGTCAATGTACACAACTCTGTCGGATGCCCTGTTTTAGCTTTGACAGTTAATACATATCTTCAATCTGACTTCTGGTATAAGAAAATGCTGAGATGTGGATGGGATTACTAACTAGGGTTTCCATCAATGACAACACCAGATGACTTGTGCAATGTCTCTTGCCAATAGAGTTATTCGTGGCACAATTGAAATCTATATATAAACATTAATGTCGTGTTCATAAAAACATTTAAATATAGATCACGTTGATTCTAATGTTCGTAATATTTGATAATGATTATTGTTGGGAAGAATTTTTGTGATAGTCATATTAATATGGTTTAGTGTTGAGATTTGTTCATTATTAGAAGTACGATATTTTGTAGCCATCATGAATGTGATTCTCGTATTAATATTGTTGTTTTTTTAACTTTTCTTTTGTAAGTATAAATAAATATTAGTTAGCTTATGGTAAAATATAACATGTAAATTAATTCAATGTTCAAAGGCTCAATCATTAAATTTCATTATTATGAGATAAATTATTAAACGAGTGAAAGTAGTTTTCCACTTAAAACATTTAATTATTTATTCAATTTATTTTTTTCATTGATTTTTTTTTAATCTTTTGAAGAGGGTCTTACATAGGTATTAGAGCATCGGGTTGCAACACTCAGGAGCTTTGGTGGAAAAGCACGAGAGGAATTATTCTGACAGGTAAGAAATGGAGAAAACAACATAGCTCAAGAAAGAATAATAAGATGTTTCCTTTCTTTCAAATTAAGGGCACAAGTTTAAATTTTATTGGTAATTTTAGCATTTTTATTGGTGATGTTGTGTTCAGTTGATGGATTTTAAGACTCATGGATCCACTTATCTTGTTGTAAGCTTTCAAATGCCACAAACCTGAAGTGTGCACGCTAGTGTATCCTCATTTAGTTCAAACCCTCCCTCATGAGCTTGAATGATTAACTTGGTGCTCATTGCCACCATTGGTGAGGAGGTGCAAATGAAATTAGGGAAGTGACCCCTTGCATAAAAATAATCAGGTCATCAAAGGAATGTCTAGAGTGTTGAGTACTCCAGTGTGTGGTAGATTCCAAAAATAGATTTTTGACTCTGCTTTTTGCTATAATTGTATATCTTGTTGTTTTAATGAGTTTATCTGAAGTAAGGATCTATGATTTATAGTTGAGTTCATTTTGATGATTCATTCATTTTGAAGGTGAGGGCTATGGTTAACAATGCAAATTGGAGACCAATTCAAGTAGCTAATAATTATTGATGGTCATAGTGCAAGTACCTTTCCTTTTGATTCATGTGACAGGTTCCCAAATTATAATTTCTCACTGTAAAGTTTCTCCATTATCAAGAAGGATCCTTCTTTTTAAGGAGACCTAGTTTGGTCTTTTGGACAAAGAGGTATATCTACGAGTGGGAAGTTATGAGTCTATTCAACTTTATCCCAATGTGCACATGTTGCATTGAAAGTTACAACTATCTTTTTCATGTAATTGCTTATAGATGAAGTAGTTGAGTTTAAACTATAATTGCTTGTAAAATTAGACAAGTGGAAAATAAATTATCTTCACATGCCTGCATATCATTGCCCCATATTACCTGGAATCATCCATAGTTAAAAAAAAGAAATAAGAAAAAGGTTAAATGTTCATTTGTAGGAAAAGTAAAACAAGTCTCTAAGGCCTATTGGGAATCAACAACTAGTTATTTGGCAATTGGTCATCATTGATTCTCTCTCATAAAATTGAATTGATGCAACAATTCATCACCATTGACTCTTCCTGTAAGAAAATTGAATTGGTGGATGCAAGGACTGGCTATATATATAGTTCATTATACCCTCAACTAGGAGCATGTGTATATATCATGGCTTAAAGGACAGAGAGCAAAACCTAGTCAATGTTTTTAGAGGGTGTTTGTTTCTGTAACCCAAACTAACTAGATTGTAGTCTATATTTATTAGATGCAAGATTGTCATGTGCCCTAGAGCACTCTTGACTTGCTAAAGTTGACTCGATGGCTAGATGAAGAATTTGATGTGTTCATTTTGTGTCCATGCTTCGTTTAATCTTTACTAACACATAATTTACAGAAATATTAGGTTATGAACTGTAATTCTATGGTTCTATGGAGTTAGTTTACTTACATGTTTGCAATAAATTACAACCCTTATTATAGCTTTGAATTAGCATCAAATGAGTAGTAAATTGCATGGAAATATCACTAACTTGAGTGCAGATAATTAAGAAAAACAATCGCCATAAAATTGAACGAATATATATCTTAGAGCCTAGTGTGGAGAAAACTAGGCTGAAAGGGGTCTTCATAACTTCCTTAAGTTCATTTGGTAATCAAGAGAACTGAGTACTTCACAAGGAATCTTTACATTTTTCATACTTTGCTATATTTTCGTTCACTTCTAAACTCTCAAAGAACATGAGGAAAAGTAATGCAACAATTCCAATTTAAAGGCATCAAGAAATTATAGACAACCGTATTACAGGTAACATTTGGAATTTATGTAGATTCCTTTCTGAGTTTAATTTGATTGTATGATTCTACATTGTATGAATGCACTGATTTCATTTGATCTAGTATGCTACAGATTTTAGTGAGGTTTTGTCATTTAGTATTTTTGTAGGGCATTTAAAGTATTTTAGCCTTTCGAAAAAAATAAAATTTGGAGCTAGACTTTAAATATTATCTTACTATGACACAAGTGTTTTGCTTTAAATATAGTATTACCTTAAATTACAGATTTTCTTAATGGAGAAATTGAGGATTTACGACATGGTTTTAGTATTAAAAAGGTCTCTAGAATGTCCATCCCCTCCTAGAGTCATTCTATCAAATAGTTTGTATGCCTCGTCTATGCTTCCACTATGTGCATGCAATTTTACCAAGGATGTTTCTATTGTTTTTTGGATCCACCATATCAAATAAACTAGTCTATTGATCCCCTTAATTATCCATTTGGTAGAATAAAGTGAAGCCAATTGAATGACCAATATTAGTTACCTTTAGTCGTGATGAGAATGATATCTTCTGTCATTATGTATATGAAGAAATTGAATAACTTTAGTGCTTATTGTTCTTGTGGGTTATTATGCTTGATTAGAGTTAAAGTACAGATTGTTTCATAGTATATATATAAACCCAATAAAGTATTTTGGCCCTCTCAACAACAAACTATTTTAAAGTCTTTGGCCTACACAATATATGTCGGTTTGAAGTTCTTCATAACCTAAAACATATGAATCCTTCAACACATATAATATATAATTATTGAGAACCAAGGCCTTACAGTATATGACTGTATAGATATTAGAAGCCCACTCAATGTATGACAGTTGGGAACAAGGATGAGCATTCAATAGGACTTTTGTTTTAATTGCTTATGTATACAATATTACCGCGAAACTGTGTAGCTTTCCCTAATTGAGTAACTCTCTCTATATTCTTTATTCTTGATTTATTGAGTTACAATTCATGTTATATTGTCCTATACGAAGGCTAATAATGCTATCACAGTTCTTGTCAGAATGAAAGAAAAAAAATGGGAAATCCTATAGTCTTGCAACAAACAATTTGTTTGAAGTCCAAAGGAACTGAACTTAGATTGTTGGTATTAATATTAAATGCTATAAACTCTTGATGTTTCTGTGATTGATTTCATTGTCATTGGTACTCACATAATTATTGTTGTTTATACATTTTACTCTTTGTAGAATGATAGTAAGCAAAGAAAGTGAGTGAGAATTGCGGGTGGTTTACAATTGTAATAGAATACGAACGTTTAAAATGGTTGAAACAAGCAAAGAAATGCTTAATATTCAAGATTGTATTAAATTTAGTTTATTCTTTAATAGAGTTGATTCGTGGGATGGGGAAATGAAGTATTGAGGGAATTGTGATCTGAAGTATTCTTATTAAGATAAGAAATAAGCAGTAACATCGTCAATGTATGTATGCTAGATAGGTGGTTTTCTGTTTAAGGCTTAGCACAGGGTATAACTCAATGGACATTTTCTTCATGGCTTTTGAAATATTTAATTTTTTTTTAATATTTATTTACATAAATTTGTGTGTATGCTAGATTATAGACATTTCTTCAGAGATGCATTTTCAATGTCTTAGGTTTTCAATGTTTTTGATAACTTCTTGTATATGTTTATTTTCCAAACTCTTTCATCTTCTGATTTTAAAAGAGAATAGTCTTTAGCTCTCAAAAGTGTTGTAAGGTAGTCAAATGAATTGTGTAAAAACCTTTTGAAAGAATAGAAGAGATTCAATACCATTTATTATTGAAGAGTTTTTCTTATTTCTATTATTTATAGACCTAAGTGCAATGATTTGCGTTCTCATATGAAGTTATTGTGAAATTGATTATTGATTTATTTAAGTGATCTTGAGTTGTCTTAAGAACATGCAATATTAATGGCAAAATAGGGAAATTCAAGGAATTCAAGTGACACGTGTCTCAAATATCTTCAAGACAATTGGCATCCAACAAAGGCATATTGGAAGGAAGGTGAGCGTCAAATGTTATCTTTTAGGAGAAGAATATAGTATTCATATTGCTATCTTGAGTCTTCGTATTGGTTATTATATAAACTAGCACTAGTGAAATTTGGAGGTTATCTATTCATGGGAGGATACAACTTAGATGAGATTTTTTTATCTCCATATCTTTTGATAGCTTCTAGGAGGAAGCTTGAGACTAGAGGGGGAGAATGTGAGGCATAGCTAATATTACTTTGGTTTGATTTTATCTTTTTATATATATAATGTTGTTAGACATGGTTGATGTTTAGTTTTTGCAAAATTAAATATATTTAATTATTGAGTTAAATCATATATTTAATTAATGTTAGTAGGAATTAATGTTTATATTCAATGACTTGGTTATAAATTTTCAAGTGTACTAATGTTTTAATAACGTGTTGCAGGTGGGTAGCCCAGGTTCCTTAAATTTTAGAGACAAAGCCCAAATACTAAATGTTTATAATTGATTTTAATTTGGTCAAGGGAGTTTAATGTTAAAAATATAATTTGATTTTTATGTGCGTTTATTTGTGAAGGGGAAATGTGTTTTCAATTGGTTATCCTTTTATTGGGATAATGTATTGAGAAAATTGAAGAGTTGAGAGTTATTTTATTTTAAAAAGAAAATTCGAATGGTTGGGGGGAAGAGGAAATGAAAGATTGTTTTTTTTCTTTATTTATTTTTTGCTTCTAGGGGGATGGCTGGAGTGAATTGGTTATAGAATGGTAAACTTGGACAGGTTGTTGGGCTGGTTCTAACTTGGACAACCAAGATATGGTTGGATTGTATTGGTATTTTTTGTGTTGTTTTCTTGAATTCATGATAATTGTATTGGTGGTTTTTGTGTTATTAATGAATTCTTGAAAGATGTTTGTTATTGTTTATGTAATAGAGGGTTTGGGTGTGTATAAGGAGCTGATATTTCCTTAGGGCTGAGAGCCTCCTTCATGGGGGGTTGAGGAGGGCATGAAGCCTCTCTTGGGGATGGTTGATCAAATACAAAAGTATGGAATTGTGAATGATATTGGAAAGCCATGAATGCTAGTTGGTTTATTGTAATGAATGGAGGTGGGTTGGATGATGGTGGTAGTATGTGGAGATGGTTGGATGGATGGTAGTGGTGGTGTGTGGAGATTTTTGGATGGAAGGTGGTGGTTGGGTGTGGAGGCTGTTGGATGGGTGGTGGTGATTGTGTGTTGAGAATGAAGTTGTATAAGGAGTTGATTATTTTGTGCCCCAAGAGGGAAGGGAATCCCCCTTCTTCCCTTTTACAGGAATTCAGTGAATGAATTTGTTGTGTGTGAATCAATATTAATGTCTATTTTTCTTTCTAATCTATAATTGGACATTTGGGGGTTTGTCTCCCGTCCATGGGTGGACTTTTCAGTCCTATTGTTGGGTGGTGAGCAGGATTGGGCTGCTCTATTTGTTGTAGCAAGTTTAAAAAAGAATCTGAATTCATCAGAAGAAAATTGATTATTATGAGTTTCTTTATATTACTAACTCAATTGTTGTATTTTTTCAAAAGTGTAGTAGATCAAGAAAAACGTTCTGGAAATGTACGGTATTAGGTTCCATAATCAAGTAAAATACTAGTGTTTATTTTATTTGTATTATTAATGTATGATTGTTGCAGGTTCATAATTTTTACGGTTACAATGATTGAGGAGAAAATGGTTTCTCTGCTGCACATCATTTTTGTAGAGTCATCCTTTATTAGAGAACAATACAATTTTTTTTTGAATTATACGTTTCTAACTTGTAAAAGTTTTGAAGCACTATTGGTGATCGAAGAATGAAGGTCAAAGTCTGCAAATATTTAAGTCTGTTGATGCCTGTTTCAGAGAAGGGAGGTTATGACATCCTTGTGTAAGCATTTATCAACTCTTGCATCGACAATCCTCAATGTTATCCTAGTCAGTGTACTGCTCAAATAACAATACCAAATTTATATATAGCTTTCAGGAAAAATGTTTCTTTTTTAAGTAGCTGTTTTGCTAAGGAAATTGGAACATCGCTGTCTTTTAATATCATTGAATTCTCTTCAAAAAATCGACTAACATAGTAATCAACAATAATTATGTCTATCTGTAAATCAAATTGTGGGGGAATTATCTATATGCATTTCTCTCCTTACAACATTCTCTTGAACTGATATGTGCTTAGATAATGAGTATCCTCCTCTACAACGAATTCAAATAGCAAAATGCTAAGTGTCATCCTAGATATGAAAAAAGGTAATGCGTATCTCTTGGTAATGTTTCGATATTAAATGCTTGTGTCTTACCAAAATAAGCATAATTTATGCATATTTGTCCTCCAGATGTTTCTATTATTAAATGCTATAGTTATTAATAGTGCATCTTTCCACTAGCATGCTCAATATTCTCACTGCTGGTTAAGTCGACCTTGTTCTTCACAATTATGTTATTGTTAATGTATTTTCCTCTAATAAAGTAACTCTATTGTTTACTTTCTTGATTTCATTTATCGATCTTATGCTTGGGTTTATTGAAATATCGATTTGCATTTGTGTTTATTATTTGTTACTATATATGTTTTAAGCTGAATCAATGTTGTTGCTATGTTTTCTCCTTTCAACCCATGACCTTTGCTTTGGTAGAAGATACCTTCACAATGTTTCCTCATGGTCTTCTTTAATAGTATTGCAGTTTCCTTTTCATTTAATTGCAATGGTTACCCTTCTTTTATTTTTATGCATATGTTTCCTTACTTGTTTTGTCATGATCAGAATCTACCATTTTTTTTCCCATGCTAATGATAGCAATTTCAATTAAGTATGGAAAGTTTTGTATTTTTGACCTTAGTATGTGATTGGAAATCCACCTAAAAGCTATCAATGTGGTAACGCCTCTTTCTGGAGCAATATCTTCTTTTAATGGTGGAAACCATCATACCCCGCAGCCTCTGCATGCATTGTGGCCGCTCAAGAGTAATAAAATCATGAGATGTAACAATAAATTTGGTATCTTGTGTTTAGGCTGGAAAACTGATTTGATGTCTCGTTCTGTACCCATCATTTTTCCATCCATTCAATAATCAATTATGTGTATTTTATATGCTTGGTATTCTTAATATTTTGATCAAGGTGAGTATTTATCAAATGTTTATGTATTTTGGGGACAAGCATAATGGATTGTGTAATTGTCTTGAGTTATTCCTGGCACAAATGAAATCTATATATAAACATTAATGTTGCATTCATAAAAATATTTAAATATAGATCGTGTTGATTCTAATGTTTGTAATATTTGATACTGATTATTGTTGAGAAGCATTTCTGTAATAGTCATATTACTAGCACTTGCATCAGGGGGTGCAAGGGTTACGCCGATAGAAAAATATATAGGAGTAAACATGGAAAAAAAGTGTAGTGTAAAATGTATACAATCTTGTTTGAATTATATACAAAATGTCTGTAATACACATTTGGAGATTGGAAACTAAATGAAAGATTTGCAACTATTGCAACTATGATGATTTTGTATTTGATGATTCCATGTGCTAATATGGAATGATCCGGCACAAACTTTGTCCATCATTTTTTTTTTCCTACATAGTAATTTGTATTATATGAAGATCATAAGGAAAACAAAACAAATAAATTTTATGCACATAATAAAAATTTCTCAAACTCACTAATAAAAACTTGATAACGATCTGAATTATTTGAACCATAATAAGTTTATAAAGCAATTATTGTTTCTCTATCTAGCCCGAAAGACATTAAAAGATAATTAACCATACAATAATTTATCCTAAAGATCCTTAGTGCCCATCTAGCTTTGGAAACTGCTCTACGCTAGGTTTTGCCATATAATTTGCATCACTACCTAGATCTATCTAATTTGTCTGACGTCACAAAATGTTGCAATTTTACCAAGTTATTCATCCAAATGTTTGCTACAACTTCTCTTAAACCACCATCAACTCATAGTACACCTAGGGATGTTGTTTCTAGTTATTCACTCTCGACATAGTATTAATTTAGTATGGTTTAGTATGGTTAATAATCTAAAAGTATGTGTTTGTTTCTGTTATACATAAGTAATTTATTTCGGATTAGTTGGAGTAGACTGATATATTACACACCCACAGCTTATCCACAATACCACACTCCTTTTTGGGTGTCTTCTCTGGGCACCCTCTCTTCATTATGTAGTTATTAGTTCCTCCAAACCTTTGCTAACTCCAACTAACAACTTCCCGACTATTTATTTCAGTTTTTAAAGCTTCTTAAAGCTTTTCACTACTTCATATAGTTTCTTCGGGTATATAAGAATTTATTGCTATGTATGAGCAATATTAAAATGGCTTTGCATTAATACAACACGAAATATTAAAATGGACATCCATAGGCTATTTACTATTTTTTAAATATTACAATGCTAGAGGATCGAAATTTGTAGAAATCTAAGGATGATAGAAGAGTTGGTGCAGTCTAAATGCTACGTGCTTGTGCACAGGTGCGCATGGATGCTATGAGCTAGAAAATTAGATTAACATGTGGGCTTCTGTTGCATTTAGAGCTGGGTTTATGTGTTCGTGGATTGAAGTAGTAGGTAGAGCATAGTGGTCTTGGTCCAGCGCTCAGGGTGACTGTTTCTGGTTCATCTCATCTTGTAAATATTTCTACTTTTGTGGGTTTTAATAATATTTTTCCTCCAAATAGAGAATCAGATAGAAGTCCTATGTTACCAGAAACGTGACGGCAGGGCTCCGTTTCGCGTTCTGACGGGCGAAACGCCGTTTTCGTTTCCTACGGCCGTTTCTAGGCTATTTTTCCGTTTCTCGCCGTTGCAGGGAGTTCTCGAATTTTCCGTTAAATTGAAAAAAATTTATGCAGTTTCGAAGCCTTAAAAAATGAATGATGTGTTGCATGAGAACTGGCTGTGTTACATTGAAGTCTGAACAAAAATCTGGCTGTTTTCGAGAGAGTAAGGGAAGGGGCGTTAATAGAGGCTGGAATGGTGTAAATAGAGGTCTTTGAAACAGCAGAATTAATGTCCATTTTTTATGCATACTACGCCAGTGGTGTAAATAGAGGTTCAGTTTATAATTGACTTTTAATTTTTTTAATTTTTATTATAAACTATAATTAAAGATAAAATATAAAAACAAATTCTAATTCTGTGTTTTTTTTTCTAATTATAAGTATTTTTTATATATATAGTTTATTTGCTGTTTTAATGAAATATTCTAAAAGTGATATAATCTTTTTTTAAATTGATTCTTGGTTTATATTTTATTATAATTTATATTTGACAAAATTTTAACTTGCATGCATTTTTATATATGTGGGACAAAAATTTATAATAATATGATTGAAAATATATATGTATATAAAATCCGTTTCTTATACGCAACCTTTAAAAATCCCGTTTCTCGTCACGTTGCCGTTGCCGTTGCAGTTTCCGTTTCTCGTTTCTGGTAACATAGGATAGAACACATGTGCGAGTGAGCGACAACTGACTCATGGGCACATTCTGTTTGAGCATCAGAGCTTCCTTGGTGGGCAGACAGGATACTTGGTGAAATGTTTTCACCTGGACATACGAATTTGCGTTTAAAACTGTGTGAAAGCAAAAAAACAATGGTTTTCTTTTAATTCAGTTTAAAAAGTGAGTGTTCTGCATTTTCTTTTCTATAAATAAATTGTTTTGTAGTTTTTTTACAGGAAAGTTGTCTCACGACGAAGAAGAAGACAACTTTCACGGACTTGAAACATTCCTAGCCTCACGCCCTAAAACATATTTTAACTTGCAAAAAGTCTTGTCTAGAGCTCAAGAATCTAGTTGCTCTAAAACCCTGATATTTTTATATCTACTTTTCGTTTATTGTGCATAGATTGAAGTAGAAGCTATAGGGAGATGGTTTTGGTTCGTCTCATTTTAATTTTTTTTGTTTTGGTAGGGTTTCTTTTTTCCCTGCAACTCTGCCCATTTATTCTCACCGACATTGTTGACAGCACAACACAATTTGTGCAGAATCTTGAGGTAAGTCACTTGCCAAGATTTTAGTGAGCTTTTTTATGGAATTTGTGCATGGCCGGATATTTTTTTGTTGTGTTTTATTTCATTCTAAATCAATTCTGTTGTTATCTATTAAATGAAGGCATTGGTCTGATGTTTTATATATGGTTGTTTTCATAAATGATATTATTGTAATACCTAAAATCAGATAGATATTTATTTCTTATAAGTAAGGACATTCTGAACTGTAAAATGAATTTTATATTTGGGGGTTTGGGGTTTCTTGGCTTGATTTTTACCAGAGGGGTTCAAAAAGTTTTTTCACAGTTGCAGGGGTCCAAACTTCACTTGCAGACTTTAAAATCTTCATTATACATAAAAAAGAGAAGCCCAAAGATGAGTAAACCGTGATCATCCTACAAGAATACTGTTCATTCGGAAACCATCGGTGAAGACCCACAACATGAAGGACCCACAGATTTAATACTTGAAAATAAACAGTAAGTTGGAAATTTTACAAGTTAAAAATAGAAATTAAAAAAAAAAAAACAAGAAGAAAACCCAGTTGGACGTGAGACAGAATGGAACAGGCTCATGACTGAATGTGTGGTGGGGGATCACAGATTACAGCTGATGTTGATATACACAGGCTTGCCCTCTATAAGCATTGTAGATATCGCATGGTCAATAAGCTCGTTGTCATCATCTAAATTATTCACAATCACCTAAAAACACACAAAAAAAGAACAGAGTTCAGTTTTGGGAAAGAGAAATCCGAAACAGTAAAAAGCAGAGGAAAATGATTGCAAGAGTACTCTTGCGTAAAGTCTGGAAGGTCAATGGTATGATGAAGAATGCGGTTGGTGCCATAGTCGTTCGTGTTGGGCCCCCCAACGATGCATATGACTGGAAGATTCTCGTTGTAAGCCCCTGCAATGGCGTTGATCACAGAGAGACCGCCAACAGTGAAGGTGACAACGTTGGCTCCCGCGCCTTTGGAGCGCATAGCCATCTGCAGCATAGCCCACTTTGAACTCTTGCAGCACCCCACCAAACAAACAATCTCCCTACAGTCGCCGATTCAATCAATAAATGAAGAGGATGAAAATATTAGGGTTTTAGGGCTTACTCGAGATGGAAATACGATTCCATTTGGATTTGCATATTAAATGCCACTCAAAAATCTGATTTAGCAGATCTGCAAATTAAATGCAAGGAACAAACAACAAATTGTATGGCAGCCAACTGAAATTGTTTCACGGGAACGGTATCCGGTGTGAGACAGGTTTTGTCTCAAAGTTCCCACAATATATATAGCCTATCGGCTAAATATGGTTTAGTGTTGAAATTTGTTCATTATTAGAAGTCACGATATTTTGTAGCCATCATGAATGTGATCCTTGTATTAATATTGTTGTTTTTTTTAACTTTTCTTTTGTAAGTATAAATAAATATTGGTTAGCTTATGGTAAGATCTAAAATGTAAATTAATTCAACATTCAAAGGCTCAATCGTTGAATTTTAGAGATAAATTATTAAATGAGTGAAAGTTGTTTTCCACTTAAAACATTTAATTAATTATTCAATTTATTTATTTCATTGTTTTTTTTGATCTTTTGGAGAGGGTGTTACAAATCCCGTCACTATGTGAGAACCATTAAGGAAGAGTTCAAGTATAAGGGCATACACAAAATTTTAATCACAATGCATACACCAAAGTTATAATTATCTTGCAGACCACATCCAACCACATCCAAATGTTATA
>VDFB02271358.1:68067238-68108197 GCA_007258455.2 Sequoia sempervirens | reverse complement strand
ATGAAGCTTTTATAGATCCGAAAATGCAAATGGTGGATTAGCAATACAATGCAAACATGATTAATTCTCATGTTCAATTTTCTGTTATTCCAATAAAGTGACAAAAATACCCATTTTCAGAAATTCAGAGAAAAGTGCATTGTTGAAACCTTGATGAAGAGCAAAGACCGAATCATGGTAAATATGAGTTTTTTTAAACATCTTATGAAGACACAAAGGCTGTAGCCAAAAATCTATGAGGGTTTTTACATTTAATGGAAGCAACAAAAAATCAAATACCCATTTTTTATAAATGAAGGAAAAATAGAGGTTGTCGCCATATTCATAGGTTTTCAAAATCTCTAGCAAAAGGCCGAGTTAACATTTTATTCACAAAAACCTTTAAGTTTCACCTATTTTTTCCAAAAGCCATAAAAGATTTCAAATTTTATTACAACAGTCATATATCAACATGAACGTGGCTAATCCTTGTGCAAGAAACAATGAAATGATGCATTCAAAGCTCGGCCAAAGAGTTTTATCAATGGTGACCAACATAAAAACACAACAAAAAATAAAGTTACAAGCAGAAGTTGTGGCCTAAAATCTCCAAAACGCTTCAAACAATGAAATAAATTCATCAAACTTATGAGATTAGAGAACTTTCCATGAGATTTATGCCTCATATCCTCCAGAGATGGCTTCAAAAATGGCGTCCAACACAGAAAAATGCAACTCAACAGTCAACTAGGGTTTCTTCCATGGCGACGCATGAAATTTCCAGAATGAAAAGAATAAAATGAGAAATGAATTGCTATTCATTTGATTTAGGGTTAAATGCCCTAGAAAGCTCGATGAAGTAAAGGAAATTTTTGCCTTAAGTTTTTTTTTTTAAATACTTTATGCATGCGGATGTATACGCCATGGCATATTATGCCTTTTTTTGTCTTTGAAATACCTTCTAAAGACTTATTCATATAAGTCTTTTATTCTGATTAATTTCTTTTTGCATCCATTGTAAAGTGTGAACATTTATTTAAAGTGATATTTATAAATCACTTCTAAAATAAATGTTATTTTTCCAATGCAAAAATAAAATACCTTTCATGCATATTTTCAAATAATAACATAAAACCTTTATTTTTGCATTTGATTCAATTGTAAATCTTTACTTGAGTGATGATTATAAATCACTTCAAATAAAAGATATTTGAAATGCAAGAGTAATGGTGCCATTAAATGCTGATGGGAGATTGTCAAAAGGAGTTCAAATGGAACATTGAAGCTTTGCTTGAATTATGGAGATAGTTGAGAAATCAATGCCAACATGTGGAGTAAAGTTAGGGATTTTGAAGCACCTAATGAAGAGTTCACCTTTAGTTTTGGGTTCCATTTGATTGGAATTCAATCAAGGAGCGATTTGAGGCACAAAACTTGAGTTCACTTTTAGTTGTAACCCTATTTTGGAGGGATTTTTCAGTTGCATATGACCCATGAGGTTGTTTTGAGATTCACAACTCTTGATAGAGTTCTCTTGCAGATACATGCTTTGTTTGGAGGAGAAGGAAGACAACACATCATATTTTGGAGCCAAGATTCAAATTTGAAGTTTTGGAGGATTTTCTATAAATCTATCTTCTCTCTCATTTCTTAGGGCTAGTTTTCAATTTGGTGGTTGTAGTAGCAGATTATTTATTCTTTGTAACTCATTTCTTGTGAGTTTTTACAAATTTGTAATGCATTTGTCTCCTATTTTTCAATAAGAAGCTTATTTCCTTCTCGATTATTCTTTGTTCTTAGTGTTGATTGTGAGTTATATGATAAAATATTGTGTCATCGTTTATTTTAATCACATTCCTTCAATGTTGAATGCAAATAATATCATGTTATAGTGCGGGTCTATATGTTAATGTTTTCATTCTCTTACATAAAGATTTTTGAAAACATCAATGTTTTCCTTTTTTGAGCATTAGAAAAGTCAGAACCTATCATTAGAATTATTTTTGTAGGCATGGATAACAAAGTTGTGAGATTGTATGGTTTCATTTGTTGAGTTATATTGTGAGGTTTTAAAGTAGTTTCAAACCATTTATCAGTTGGTGAATCACCTAGTTTTTTTAGTTTTTGCATTGTCCTTGTTACCCTTTTCCTCTGCTAAAGTTAGTGTTTACAAGAAATATCCAAAGGGAACCAACCCATAACTGGGAGGTCTACCCTCATTGTAGGATACCCACAAATTGAGAGTAGTCCAATGATGCGTGGGATTTATAAGTTTTTCAACTTATCTTCAGGTGCAAATCCCTATGTTAACACTAGTATTGGAGTCCATTAGCTAAATGACCAAGACACATCCAAAACAAGTTGATTCAAAAGATTTAGCTTCCATATGGATCCTATAGAGATAGCTCTATTCCATATGATTAGTAATAGTCTCCAAAATAGTTTTCTCCTACACTCTATCATATTGTATGTTAGAGTCCCAATGGTTGAAGAACCTTTAAGATATTCTTCTAAAGCTGATTGTAGAGAATTTATGTACTTTTAGAAGTTGTGATTGTAAATGCAATTCGGGAAATGTTATAGTTAATTAGCACAAAATAATAACATGGTGCACCTCTCTTTCCATTTCCAATCATTTGTAACATATAAATAGTAAGGACATACGATATTTGTAATAATTTTACAGTTGCTAACAATGAACTTTGTGTAATTATCCATTTATTCAATTGATCATTTGTAGTGCAAATATGGATAATAATGGTAAATTAAGATTTTTATTAACCAAAAATCCATAAGGCCATACAACGTTATATGTTGATAAAATAGGATCCTGTTTCGTAAAAGCATAAAAAAATATTTTTATGAAATGAGTCCCTGTTTCTACAAAATGGGGTCCCGTTTTTTAAAATATGAATTTTTGGTTGGGTTTGCGCTTTGTTTTTCGGTTTGGGAAAAGGCTTGGGGACTCAAACCTAAGCTTTGGACCTAGTTTGACCTGCAACTTCAAGATCCTATCAATGTCACAAGAAAATAGTGAATTTAGGCATATGTCTAAAGACATTTTTTTCAAGAATTTTTTGACGAAATTAAAACCCATTATAGATGAGACAATGTAGATTCCAAATATGTAATTTTTTTTACACTTTGATTTTTTTTTCTATTTTTCAATTAATTTTTGATGAAACTGGTCCATAAACTTGAAATATCAAGGTTTTTTAGTATTTTAATAACATTTTATTAAAATTTTTTTTTGAAGAACGAATTGTACAAAAGTGTACTTTAGACAATTCTTTTCAATTTGAAAAAAATCAAAAAATGATAAATTTAGGTCATCTTATGCAATGACATACATGAAAATTTTTGAAAACAACATAATATGACCAATAAAAAACTAACGAAAAAAATTAAAAAAAATTACAAAAAATTCAAGAGCGTTCTTTAGTGTGTTACAAATCTTTTTCCAAAAGGATTTAGAAAAATATGATTATTAAATAGTTCAAAATATGGATTACGTACGTGTGCATGGTATGGTAAAAAAAAGTGACTTTTAAACAGTGGTTTTTAGAAAAACCTATTGAAAATCAATTTGTATCATCTGGGTATTAAAATAAATTACATATTTGGAAACTAGAATTTGAGTACTAAATTTTATGATAAGTGACTTTTTTCAAGCTTCCATCTCTAAGTGCTTCAAATTTTAAGGTCAAATGTGACAAATTCTAAAAATCAAGGAAAACACTTCCACTTTTTGACCAAAAAGTGGACTCAACTTCTTGCACACACCCCATAGAGGCTTGTAAGAAAGCCAGATGGACATAAAATTTCACATATCCATGGTACAAAATATATGTTAAAAAATTCCATGTAGGAATACAACAAAGGACCCTAATACATAGTCATTTCCCACTAGGGGAAGGAAATAGATCACAAGTTGTCTTCAATTGTTGGCTGGATGGAGATGCATGCGATGCTAGTGTCTTTTGAATGTTCTCACTCATTCTCCTCTCTTCATTTCTCTGGAGTTTCAATTGATATAATAAAAAAGTATAGACATTAATATATAGAAATTGAATTGTGGAATGACATATAAGAGAACAATCACTTAAACAAATAATTAGCATACTCATCCACAATAGGGGCATGTTCACAATATGAAGTGACAAGCCCCTATGGAAAGCATTATGCCATGCCCCAAATATTTATACAACTAAACATTACACAACCAATTTTTTTCTTCAATAAATATGTTTAAACACTAACAATTGTCAACAAGCATGAACAAACAACATACTAGTGATAAGGTGAATATTAAAAGTGCCCCTAATATCAATGATTTCAATAGAGCTTATATTAGGATTATAATTACCTTTATTCTTTACCATCCACTTTTAATATTTATGTCCATTAACATTGTTAATATCAACACTATTATTTTTTATTATAATAATATTATCTTAAATACTCAATATTAATGTTTTTTATGCCACCCTCGTTGAGTACTGAATTTAATATTAATGCCACTCATACTATTTATATTTAACATTATCCTTATTTATATCACTAAAGATGGGATTACCAATTTTACCTTTAAAATTATCGTTAGTTATACATATCTATTTACTAGAACATTACTAATACTTAAGTTTATTTCTAATAAATTAGCAGCATTATCCACTAGGTAACATATGTATATACTACTATTGCCAATAATTTTACCAACTATATATTTTACCAATATCAATTACTAATATATTTATAATGTTATTCTTGAAATCAAATTACCTGACTACTAATTTATTTGATACTAACAACTCAATACATGGACATTACTCAAAATGCTAATATTAATATTATTCACATTGTCCATATTCTTAACAATTGATGATATTATTGTGCTTGAAAATTACAACAATGATATCATCAGTAGACAAGGTTTTCATTACTCTATTTTTGACACTTCCATATTGAATGACAATAGTACTAATAATTGCAACAATTGACCTGTTATGTGAAGACTCAAGTATTATTGACCAATGTAATCAAACTCCAATTAGCTATTACTAGCATAAGTTTATCTCTACATGCAATAACGATTATCTCTACACTAAATTTACAAAATACATGTTTCAAGCCACGTTATAATTTAAATAGATTTAGCACACAACGATAACTAGGTACCCCCTCCCCCCTAAGATCACAAATGATATTATCACAACCCAACCACTTCAACTTACACACTCAACTTACCAACCAAAGTTAATTATTGAGGCTTCCTTGAACCTCAACATTAAATAATGCATTGATTTATTAATGCAAAACAAGAGAGAATGATAACTCTATTTCCTTTACTAAGGTAACTCTAGTATTGACTATTTGAAGTACCACGTATGAAGACATACATTGAATAGAAATAATTTCAATTTGGACAAAAGCATTTGGTTGCACAAAACATAGAAAAGAACATTTCAAGGAATGGCCATCAAATCTTTAAATTATAAAACCTCTGACAAGGGCGATGATTAAGTGTACTAGATAAAGCTTATTCAATACTTCATTGAGTACACAATTTTGATTACTATGACCCCCAAATTATCTATCTATCTATCTATCTATCTATCTATCTATCTATCTATCTATCTATCTATCTATCTATCTATCTATCTATGTATATATATATATATGTATATATATATACACACCATCCTTTATAGGATATTAACATGATCAAGTATAATATGTAAGGATGTACTAATAATCCAATTCTAATAGATATCGGCTTATTACAACTAAATTTCAATCTATAATTGTTGAAACAAAACACACATGTAGACACTAACTACAAAAAAAATGGAAAAAAACATTTATAATGAGATCATGACTATTGTCATTACTTATTAGTATCCATATCTAAACCTAAGGTAAGTTGAGAAATTGTATGTGTTAGTGATCCAAATCTGCACCCTAATGCCAAGCTGTGAATGAACTTCGCAGGTTTGGATGTAACATGAGACTGCTTTTAGGTTGTGGGTGTCCTATTCAAAAGTAGACCTCCATATTATGGGATGGCTTCACTTTTTGATGCCACCTAACCATTGATTTTTGAGGGAAAGGGTAAGAAATGCATGAAACATGAACATAAACTAATATTATGGGATGGCTTCACTTTTTGATGCCACCTAACCATTGATTTTTGAGGGAAAGGGTAAGAAATGCATGAAACATGAACATAAACTAAAAATACCTAAGGTGATACACCAAAACTAATCAGGACCTGCTAACAGCCTCTCACATTCACATTAATATCATAAACTCTACTTACACAACTCACTTTCACATGCATTTCACATAAATAATTTATAAGGTTTCTAAACAAGACTTTTAGAAGGAAACACAAGTCTCACAACTAACAACACTATTGACTAACACAACTTATAACCTGTTAACATGCATTTTCTGCTAAACAAATGCCTAAACATGAGACAATTTTGCAAGGAAAGATAAATTTCACAAGACAAATTGATCAATCACTAACAACATACCATGAAACATGAAATGAGAAGGTAAAATGCTCTATTTTATTAATTCAAAGTGCTTATTGTATCACAAGTCCATCTGAGTTACAATACTCCTCCATGATGAAAAATAGCTCCAAAAAACAAAGCTATCACTTTGCTAGAAAGAAAGAACTAACTCCAAAATGCCAAAATGAAGTTACTTAAGCAAAAATATCACACAATTCTCATGCCTTCCCATCTAGAAGGTTTTGGTTAGATGAGGCACAAAAGCCAAAAAAGAACCTTCTAAAATCACTCCAAAAATTCCTCCAAATAGCCCAAGGTCAAGCCAAGACCATATCCATCCAAAAATTATGACAAAACAACCTCCAAAATAGCACATGTTTCTCCAAAACAATCAAATACTTCACTCACACACTCTCCACATGTCTGCAAGTCATCATTTTGTCTCCCAGCCTTGACCCATGCAATATGTGTGTTTTGAAAACACAAGACTCCAAAAAGGTATTAAAGATAATAACTTGATTAGGTGATTCATAATACACCACTTAATCAAGTTATTTTACATTTCAAAGCAAAAAAATAAGAGGGATCCACCACCTCTTTGAATTACATTACATTTGCAATAAAAAGACATGATAAACGTGATTTGCAAATCACTTAAATGATATCTTTATACTTTGAAATAAAATGCAACATAAAATGCTATTTAAAAATGCTTTCAAAAGCATTAAACAAGGTCAAAAAACCTCCAAGGCACTTGATCATTTTTACTTACCTCATTCTACAGTCTAAGGCCACACACTTGGTCAACATCTTTTGGTTTTCAAAGGCAAAAATAAAGGTTCAAATTCAGCCCATATAGTCATGAAGGACTTCCAAACTTCATGGAAGGAATATTATGCAAGTCTTCAAGGCATATCACATGATGACCAAAGGTCAAAGGAATATATCACATGTTTCACATTGCAACACTTAGCAATTTTCTACAAGGCAAGAATTTTCCTAAGTCATGAAGTCATGATTCGACCCCCATAACACATTAATATGTGTTGCATTTTTAAAAAACATGAGACGAAATCCCATAGACCATCAAATAGGGTAAAACCCTAATCAACAAAAGATGAAAAAGTGAATAGACACTTCATTCTTACCATCGAACACTCTAGACAATGATGTTGCCGCCATGAGGATTTCAAGTTGACACAAAAAATGGAGGCTTTCGACTAGTTTTTTGACAATTTCTGATGAAAAAATGCATGTAACGGTAGGTAAGTGCATTCATTTGTGTCAAAACTATGTTTCATCACTCCTTTGAAGGCCATTTTGAGCTCAAATAGCCATGGCCATAGACATGTTCTGACTATTTTGTTTCATTTTTGTTCTTCTGTGGTCATTCATACTCTTCAATCGCCATGAGAAACTTAAAATAAGTTTTCTGTTGAATGACAAGCTTTGAATATGCAAAAAAATGTGAGAAAAAAGCTCCAGGTAAGTCAAATCGACTCCATTCCTCTGATTTTTGAGCAAAAATGATTCATGTCGAGCCTCCACTCTTGAGAATAAAGCAAAAAATGCTCATTTCCTTCTACATTTTGCATTAAATGAAGAAAACATGTTTTGTTGTTTTTATGAATAAGTCTGCTCCATTAGGTCGTAGCCAATAGGACAACAAAAAGGGTCTTTTTGTTTGCCATTTCTAAATCTACACTTATAGCATCATATTTTGTGATTTACTTTAAAAAAAACTTCAAATGTGCCTTTTGTAGCTCGAACCCCAAGTGGGCTTCTTCAAATTGTAGCAAGATTGTGTTTCTCCATGAACATATGAACTGGATTTTGCACATACATTTCTTGCTTTGAATATCTTATGAAGTTTTCTTTAATATTCTGTATTTGCAATTTAATTGCAAAACCCCCAAGTGGGTTTCTCTGCTTGAAGAAATTTATGATTCCTGTAAAAAACCCCAAGTGGGTTTTGTGTTCCTGAAGAGAACAACTCCGATTCTAGGCCATGACTGTAAGGAATGAAATGATTTTAACTTAGTATTTTTTTGTCCTTTGTATTTTAAAAATTTCACCCAAACCCCAAGTAGGTTTTCTCATTTCATAAAGAATATATTTCTTTTAGCTATGGCCATGAAAATGAAACAAAAGGGTTTTGATTTGTGTGTTCTTTTTGAAAACATAAAACCCCAAGTGGGTTTTTTCATAATGCAAAAAGCTTGCAATTTATGTTTCAAATATTTGTTACCTTTAAGTCCTGCCACTCTATTTTTATCATTTTTGATAAACCCCAGAAGGGTTTTCTATATTTAAGAAGAAAACAATTCTAGTTTTCTTGTTTTAAGATGCCATGCAATGGTAGCTAGTATTGGACAATCGCCTAGATTATAATATGAATGAGATTTCTTGAGAGAGTTGAGTTAAAATAAGAGCTATGTCTATCACTTTTCCATAAGAAAAACCTATTTTGTGAACAAAATATAATTTGCAAAAATGACTCAATGCCATTGCACAACACGAGTATAATCCACATGCTCTATGCATCTTTTCCATTCTACCCATTAATAGTTACACTTGTAAGTTGTGAAACTTGACTGCTCCCCCCATTTCCATCAATAAAGTTATTGTCAACTGCACATATCACTTGTGGAGGTAATCCTTGGGTCTGAGCAACTCAAGAAAATGTAGATGAAATTTGTGGTTGATCATTATGAGACACCGAACAGGGTAGTTGAAAAGATTTACTACCCTTCCTTTCTTCTTCATCTGAGATGCAATCTCTAAGTCCACTACCCCTGTTTGCGACTATGATAACAAACCTCTTCCATTAATATTATCATTCAACTCTACAGTATCGACTGTCCTCTGTCATGTTGTTTCCTATCTATGACTGTCATATGAAACTATTTTCTTTGGCATTGGGCTTCTATAAATATTTTTACATGTTCAAAGAGGTTTGACTGTCCACTGCCATGTCTTCTCAACACCATCCATTGATAGTGTGATATCTGCCTTCAATTCATGTGATTAGACTATCTTAAAATGTTAATCCATACTTTGATTGGACTGTGTTTTGTGCCTCAAAAGCTCAGAGATGAACACTTTATCATGTCATATGATGATGAAATTGTCTTTTACCTTTTCAAGGGCTGCTCACCTTAGGTTTCTATAGGACTATATCATTGTATTCTTGAGGTGGATTGTCCACTATCATATGCTCATCATAGTCCCCTAGGGCAATGCATTGTCACCATGAAGAGCTCAACCTGCTGCCCCTTCATGACCATTCTCATGACTAAAATTCATGGGACTGTCCATTAGACTTTATAAGCTCTTTCTGCCTATTATCCTACTATGAACATCACAAAAGGTAAAAGATAACAAGGTATTGAAAAATGCATAGATCTAATGGCAGATGAATAATGATTAAAGGAAAGATCAATGGTATACATAACACTCTTCCCAAATGAAGTAAAGTTACAATTTCTTAACAAGCTTCTTATTATTATTTTTTTCGACTGTAGGAGTCAGGTAGCATGACCCCATATAAACTGCAGTGTGTCTGGTAAAATTTTTAACGTGACTGGCGGCACTGGCGCGACATGTCCTCTGGTACCATGGGGGTGGGGGAGACTAGACCTTGCGACCAACCTCCTGCAATAGGACTTCCTACTAAGTTCTCTCCTTCATTCACTATACCCACCAAAAGATACCCTTCTTCTCCATACAATTTGTAGCACTGTAAAAGGAAAGCTGAGAAAAACATGTAACAAGATGGGTACCTATATTAGAACTCTGTTGAATGCATCTCATGAACCTTAATTATCATATGTACATATCAATATTGAGTCTCTTATAATGGCTATGAGAAGTGAAACCAACAGTATCGAGTGCCTCATCCTTCTTTTCCTTGCATAGGTTTTACAAGGTTCAAGCATAGTAATTTTCACCATTGATTGCCCCTAAACTGTAAACTCCAATATCTGACTGTCACTTTCATGAGACTACGACCTTCCATAACATCCAACTTTTGATGTCCCTCAAAGCTTCTTGAGAGTTCTTTTCACAAGGTTGTCTACTGCTTGGATTCTATGAACACCTATGACTGTCTCTCAGTGATTTTTGTTTATCAACATACATTTACATAGCCTTGCCTATTCAATACCTCACTCATCATGAAATGAGGTAGACTTCACACTAGTCCAATACAAGTTTCTTTGTCATTTCAACACCAAAACCTTGTAGGCCAAACATAAGAAAAAAAATTTCACACCCAACATTTGCAGTATCTAAGTGACTTGGCATTATAAGTCTTTCTTTGTCATGTTTAACCTACAACTTCTCTGCTCATCTCTGAGCATGAAAAGGAAAGGAATACCTAGATTAAACTGTATATCAATAAATCCATGGGCTTTGTAGTATATGGTTTTGTTGCTACTATTTATGCATGATGATTACACTCTTTGTAGCTTGAAACTTTTAGCTCAATAAGCCTCATGACTACTTTTCTCATTTGTGCACTGTAATCATCATGAATATTGATGCATACTTGGTCCTTCCAAATGCATTGTTGCTCTTGACTATTAGACTGCCATAAATGTTATGTTACCTATCCCCTTCCCTCTTGAAAAAAGTGATCAAGCTACTCATGCAAGATTGTCCCTTATTCATGGATGTCATATCAATTGATGTTCTCCTCCACACTATCAGGTAAGGCTTAACCATGATTTTGATTGATGTCTTTGTTCACTTTTCACAATTGATAGTGGACTATTTTAGCATGTTCCACCCTATTAGGTACCCTTTGATCTTTGTGCAACAAATTAATATCCTATCCTCACTTTAATCTTAGTGGGAAGACATATGTCACTTATGTTGGTGACCTAAAAGCTCACCATCCTATGTGATGTGTGGCTTTCCAATAGGGTTAAGATGAGAGGGACTTGACAATAACTTGGATTACTCCCTCATTATTTAAGAGATGCATAATTGAACTTGATGCATCTTTTGAATTTGATAATGAAAGTTGATCAACTAGTGTGATTCCATATTGATTTAATGCATTAATAACATGTATATCTTTGATCAAGTGGCTCAATTTCCTATTCTTCTTAAGACATTAGAGGGAAGCATGCTGAACTCTACCCTCATTAGAGACACATTTACCCCACATGTTGTGTTTAACTAAATCAAAATGGTAACAAGACTTGTCCTAAATCTGCACATGAAGCAAACAAGTTAGAAAATAAATGCATATTTTGGATGTGTTTGATGACTTCATTGTTTTCTAGGACAGCCAAGGTTTGCATGCTTGTTCAATGCTTTTAGAGATTAGTTTATACATGAATAGGTGAATGTTCATGTAAGGTTTGAGATCTTTCATTGTTTAGAGCATTGCTCTAACGTCATCGTTATTGCCAAATGTAGGAGCTAGGAGCACTATGGAGCTAGGAAAGACAAGCAGCTTGGGGGCAACAACAGGACAAGATGACACATCCAGAATTAGTCATTCTTAGGCAATGACTGGTCTTTCTCCTTATATTCACATTTGTATTTATTCACTTATTCATGTATATGCTCTTCTATATTTTCATTGAATAAGTAAAGTTAGTCCCTTGGCTTGTGAGGGACATGTACACTTTCATGATTATCAATAAATATTACATTTGTAACACATATGGTTCTCTTTCTCATTTTCTTTAATTGCAACATTGGAATAAAATGTAAACTGTTTCATTTGACAATCTCTTTCATGCATATTGATGACTTAGCAGACTATGGTTTATCTTTTAAATGTTTAAACGAACAACACAAAAAGAATAAACACTAAGTTACCTGATTTTAGTTGAAAGCTAAAAATTAGGTAACAATATGTATACAAGATTATCTACATTTTAAAATAATCATCCAAAAATTTCCCAATACTTTACAGATTAAATTTGAGTTCATGGAATAACAATTTTCTCCTAAGACTAATCCATAACCTCTTGAAATACTATGAAGATTATACAAATTCTTGATGCAACTCCAAAAATTAAAACTTAAAATATGATAGTTGGAAGTAATAACAGATGTCAACTAACTTCCTGAACTAAAAAATAATCCATTAACTAACACCTATTCCTTCTAATAATCGATCCTCTACTCCCAAATTTTTTTGAATGTATTTGATGTTTTTGCAGGTTATTTTTTTTTGAAGGGATTCAAATGTGGTATTGATAACGCTAAAACAAACTGGGCTATATAGCTTTTCAAAGATCAATCTTGGCTTTGATTCAAGCCCTTATTACAAGAACATATACATGGATTTTTTCTACAACTGGAAGAAACAACTGACATTCATGTCTTAATTGCAGGTTACCAACTGTATATTAGATAACTAATTTTCATTGCAGTTTGGTTCCACATATGCATCACAGGAAGATGACTTTTCTTATCATATTTCAAATGTCTTAACTTTAATGTTTTTAATTTATATGTTAGAGGAGAAACCTCCCAAGGGCGCACAACCCTATCATGGGGGCACCCAACTAATGGCAAGCCTCACTAGTCACAACCTTAACCGATTCCCAAACACAATTCAACAACAAACTTTGATTGATAGAAACTTAAGAATTAATCTCAATTCTGCATTGAACAAACACATCCAGCAACATGAAGAATTTCTATGTAAAACATAAACATAAATTTACTACCAGGAAACCAAATCATTTTCCACCATTCATGTGACATTCATTAACAAAGATTCTACAATCGAAACACATGCAACCTTAAACAAAGACTTTTCAATAGACAAAAGTAAAACATCAATGCATTCAATCCTTTCGTTTCTTGTCTCTTTCCTACTTGGTTTTGGTGGATCCTCTTTCATTGTCTAACCCCTTTTCCATTGTCGACCTTCATCATATATGGATGAAAGTTGATTGGTTTCCAACTGTCGACCCACACAATTTCCCAACCAATTGTGATGTTTGGCATTCTCCATTTGAATCATTGGCCTCCACTTCCAACTGTTCGCCAAACTACCAAACTGTCGATTCAAATCCAAACTGACAAGTAACATTGTCGGTTTTGGAGAGATAACATTGGTAGGAGATTCAAACATGAGTTTTATGTCATTCGGGAAACAAGAGGTTACAATAGTAGTGACAAAAGGTCTTTCCACAAGTAGCTACAAAAATAATGGACAATAAAAAGCAACAAGAAAAACACAACAATAAACAAAATTTCAACAACCAGAAATAAAACCAAAATTGCAAGAGCAGGATGCCCTTGCATCAGACTTCCTGGGTGGAAAGAATTCATGAGCTCCTACTCATGAGGTCTATAATTGAATGACCCAATTTATTGGTCTCATTAGATTAGTGAGCTAAGAAGAATCTTCAACAAGACGATTACTCCATTTGACGAGATACTGAAAATATTCATGCTTACGGGTCTTCTTCAACAATTTATCATCCAAAATGCATTCTATTTGGTGTGGAGCCGAAACTGTTGCACACTGATTTTCTAGAGATGGGACTGCTACCTCAACTCCATTCTCTTCTACATCCCCCTTATAAGGATATAAATATGCTAAATTGAAAATGGGAGATATATTCAAATCTACAGGCAAGGAAATATCGTATGCATTGACAAAAAATTTCCTAAGAACTTGGCAGGGACCAATTTTCTTCATTTGTGATTTATTGTAGGTTCCTATGGGAAATATCTCCTTTCTTAGATGGGCTAAAACAAGATATCTAGCCTAAAATTACAATTGTCTCCTCTTTTGATCAACATACTTTTTGTATTGTTGATTGCTATCTTCTATGTTCTGCTTCACCTTCTCTTGAATATCATGAATGATTTGAGCAAAGTCCTCCCCAACTGCAGTTCTCTTCTCCATCCCAACAAGATCACAAAGTTCAAATACACCCCTTGGGTGCATACCATACACCACACAGAAAGGACTGAAACTTGTACTTTTATTTGGAAAATCATTTATGCAAATTCAGCTTGTGCCAACATGAAATCCCAACTACTAGGTGAACTACCAACAAGACATCTTAAAAAATTACCTAGAATCCTATTGAAAACCCCAGCCTGACCATCCATTTGTGGATTTTAAGTAGAACTAAAACTCAGATTTGTGTCCAATTTCTTCCATAGGGTCCTCCAAAAATGACCTACAATCTTTGTATCCCTATCAAGAATTGTACTCCTTGGAATTCCATGCAACCTCACAACTTCTTTAAAGAACAAATTAGCAATGTTAGGGGCATCACTAGTTTTCTTACACAGTATGAAATGCACCATTTTTTAAAATATATCTACCGCAACAAAAAATGAATCATTTCCCCTTTGTGTACGAGAAAAACCCAACACCAAATCCATACTTATGAAATCCCAAGGCCTGGTTGGAACTGGAAAAGGCTAATAAATCCTAGCAGTTTGGCTTCTTCCCTTAGCATGTTGTCAAACTCTGCACTTTTCTACATACCTTCCCACATCTGCATGCATCTTAGGTCAATAATAATGAGTACTTAATTTTAAATAAGTCTTATCTTGCACAAAGTGACCAACAAGACTACCACTATGCTTTTCCTTCAATAAATTATCCCTCATGGAGCCTCTAGGGATACACAACTTGTTCCCCTTAAACAAAAAGCCTTCTTGAATCAGGTAGTCCATCCAAGGCTCTCTATTCCTGCAAATAGGATCATGGCAAGTTGCATATGCGTCCTTAAAATTTGCATCTTCTGCATACACTTCCTTCAAACCTTCAAAACCCACATTGTTAGCTTGTATTTCACATAGAAACAAATCCTTCCTACTTAGAGCATCAACAAATTTATTCATTTGGCCACTCTTATGTTTCAAAACAAAGTTAAAACTCTAAAGATACTCAACCCACTTGGCATGTCTTTGATTCAACTTGTGTTGGTTATTGATAAACTGCAAAGCATGATTGTCTATATACATAATGAACTCTTTAGGCAACAAATAATGTCTCCATTCTTTTAAATCTTGAACCAAAATATAGAACTCCAAATCATAAGAAGAATACTTCCTTTTTGCATAATTGAGTTTCTCACTAAAGAATGCTACTAGCCTAACTTCTTGACTTAGGACTTCCCCAATAGCCAACCCACTAGCATCACATTCCACTTGAAACACTTTATCAAAATCAGGCAGGACAAGAATGGGTTGCTCACTTACCTTCTTCTTAAGAAATATGAAATTTTCTTCAGACTTCTTACTCCAAAAAAATGGCCTTTTATTCCCTTTAATAGTCTCCAATATGGGTGCCACTACATGACTGGAATTTCTTATAAACTTTCTATAAAAACTAGAAAGACTATGAAAGCTCCTTACCTCCATTACACTTCTTGGTGTAGGCCAACCAAGGATAGCTTGTACCTTGTCTTTGTGAATCTTCAAACCCTCCTTTGACACCACAAAGGCCAAATAAACCAGTTCGATCTGCATAAACACACACTTTTTAATATTGATCATCAACTTCTCTTCATGTAGTCTCCCCAAAACCTACCTCAAATGTTCTATATGCTCTCCTTGGACTTGCTAAGCACCAAAATTTCATCCAAATACACAATCACAAATTTACCAAGGAATGGTTTCGAAACCTCATTCATTAGTCTCATAAAAGTACTAGGGGAATTAGACAATCCAAAAGGCATAACTAGCCATTCATACAATCTATCACTAGTCTTAAAGGCTATCTTCCATTCATCTCCTATTCATATTCTTATTTGGTGATAGCCACTTTTCAAATCTATCTTGGAAAAATACATAGACCCACTCAAACAATCCATGAGATCCTCTATCCTAGTTATAGGAAACCTATATCTTATAGTGACATTATTAATAGCCCTTGAATCAATACACATATGTTATTCCCCTCCTTTCTTTGGCACAAGTACTGTTGGAACAACACAAGTACTTAGGCTTTCCTTATCAAACCCTTCTTAAAAGGGTCATCCACTTGCTTCCTTATCTCCTCATTTTCCATAGGTGTTATCCTATAAGTAGCCTTACTTTGAAGGCTAGCTCCTGGAATCAAACCCATATGATGGATAATGCTACTTATAGGAGGCAATTCATTAGGAAAATCAGATGCAACAATATCCATATTCTCATTCAAAATATCTTGTACGTCAATAGGAAAATTATCAAGCTTTGTAGAATTCATTACACATATAGGATTAAAAACCAAAGCAAACCCTACTTCCTCTTCTTTCAAATCATGAAGAAATTCCTTGCCACTTACCATCATTACCTTACTATTGCTACTACTGCTTCTTTCCTCTTCTTTATCCCTTATGGGCAGCAAGGTATGCTTCTCTCCATCCTTCTCAATAGTATATGTATTCTCCCATCCATCATGCACAACTTTCCTATCAAATTTCCATGGTCTTCCAAGAAAAAAATGACACATCCATTGGCATTACATCACATAAAACATTGTTTTTATAACTTCCAATCTGAAAATCAACATAGGCATGCTCACTAACCAATATTAAATTGATGACCTTTTTATAACCAAGACACATTGTACAGAAAGGGGTGTTTAATCCTATTCAGATTTAACTTTTCTACCATCTCAGTTGCAACAATATTATCTATGCTACCACTATCTATAATGAGTCTACAACATTTACTCTGTGACTTACACTTGGTTTTGAACAATTCTCTCCTTTGAATTGGCTCTTTACTTTATTTTTGTGGATTCAACAACACCCTCTTGAGCAATAAGGATTCACTTGAGTCTGGTTTATCTTTGTGGTGCACTGGTAACCCCACACTTTCTTGATCAACATGTACAATCTGATTACTACTCTCAAATTTTGAATGTCCTCATTGGGATGACAACACAATCCCAACTCTTGTGTCCAAATTGGCTGCACTTAAAGCACTTTCATGCAAACCCTTTACCTCTACCTTGAAAACCACCTCTACCATATGATCTACCCCCTTTATTTTGGAAACCTCCTCTATCATTAGTTCTTGTTGTACTAGAACTCCCAGCTTCCTCTCCTTGATGATGTTGCTGCCCCCTATTGGTTTGTTGTCCCCTTCCTCTAAACCCTCTTCCTCTCTTCTTCTTTTGTTGACTATGCTTTCTTTGAAACTTCTCTTTTTCCTTTAGGGAAAGTTGATAAGCCTCTTCTAGGCTTCTAGGGGATAGAAGGCTTATTTCATCTTGTAAACTATACTTGAGACCATTCACATACCAGGCTATTTTCTCCACATCTTTCTCACTATGCCTTGATCTGATTACCAACTTGTAGAATTCCTTCGTATAGTCTTTCATAGACATGTATTTCTACTTCAAATTTTGCAATCTCTTAAAGAGATTAGTTTGATAATCACTTGGAAGGAATTTGACCTTCAACTTAGCCACCATTCGATCCCAAGAGTTGATCTTCTCCTTATTCTTCCTTCTTCTCTCAGTTTGGACAAAGTCCCACCACATGGCATCCTAGCCCTTCAATTTGGTGTAGACAAACTTCACTCTCCTTTCTTTTGGAACCTCTACCTTTGGTTTAGAACCCACATTCATGACTATTCTTAACAGTTTTTCTTCAAATCCTTCTTTCTGCTCTCCCTGTCCATCCTCATCGTCTTCTCTCTGTTGTTCTTCTTATTCATTATCACTTGCATCCTCATCAGACATCCCTCATCTTTGTGCCCTTTCCAAGGAATCCATCCTCTCTATTAGATGCTGCAACAACTCATCACCATGCCCTCTTCTGCCTCTTCCATGGGATCCACCTCTACCCATCCTTCTTGGAGGCATTTTGTCCACACTCTTGTTACCTTCAATTGTAGGCTCTGATACCAAATGATGGAAAGCCTCACTAGTCACAACCTTAAAACTGATTCCCAAACACAATCCAATAGAAAACTTTGATTGACAAAAACTTAAGAATTAATCCCAATTCTACATTGAACAAACACATCCAACGACAAAAAGAATTTCAATGTAAAACATAAACATAAATTTACTACCAGGAAACCAATTCATTATCCATCGTTCATGCAACATTCATTAACAGGGATTCTACAATCAAAACACAAGCAACCTTAATCAACAACTTTTCAATAGACAAAAATAAAACATCAATACATTCAATCCTTTTGCTTGCTATCTCTTTCACACTTGGTTCCGGTGGATCCTCTTTCATTGTCTAACCCCTTTTCCATCATAGGCCTTCATCATATATGGATGACATTCAATTGGTTTCTAACTATCAACCCATGCAACTTCCCAACCGATTGTGATGTTTGACATTCTCCATTTGAACCGTCGGCCTCTACTTCCAACTATCCGCCAAACTACCAAACTTTGATTCAATTCCAAACCGACAAGTAACACTATGGGGTTTGGAGAGATAACGGTGATAGGAGATTCAAACATGAGTTTTCTATCGCTCGAGCGACATGAGGTTACAACAGAAGTGACATATGGTGTTTCCACGAGCAACTACATAAACAATACACACCAACAAGCAACAAGAAAAAAACAACAATAAACAAAATTTCAACTGCCAGAAATAAAACTAAAATTGCAAGAGAAGGACGCCCTTGCATCAACAACCCTCATAGGGGGTGTCATGACCCCCCCTTTGGTCACTCCTCCATGGGCGGCTTGTGGCCAACCCATGGGGTTGACAACATGAGAAAAATTAAACATAACCAAAGTATTATAACTTATGATAATATCCATTATTATTATTCTGGATTTTATTACATTTTAGATAGAAATAAATTGACATTTATGTTAAGAGGAATGTCATAAATAAATGTACAATACATCTATGTTTATGAAATTAAATTGATATAAAATAAGGAGTTATTTATATAAAAATTATTTTCTAATTATATTAGAAATTTAATTCAAGATGATAGTGGTAATTGAAAAGATCATGCATTCACTTTCCTTTACTAGTTAAATTCAATAGTCTAGATTATTCTTTCTTTTAATGCCACTAAACAATATACTCAGAGAGAACAATCTTCCAACTACGTTTGAAACATATTCTTCCTTAGCCTTTTCTCAATCTAGTGAAATGTTTCAAGTTTTTAAATTCCAGGATTTGCAATCCTATTTTTCATAATAACTAAAAAGTACATACAATTTTTACAACAAAAACACCTTACACTACTCATGCATAAAGTTCCTTGATCATTTTCTTAAGACCCTATTTTCATTCAAAAAAGAATAATGTCCAATTTTTATTTGAGTTTTCTCAACTAGTATTATAAGGCATAACACATTTATAAACTTGAAACATTAACCACATACACCATAGTTGTATTCCCATATGACCCATTCTTAGAAACTTGAAATTCCTTTAACTTGCAAATCTAATTAACTATTTCCTTGAAACTTGAATTTTATGAACTTTTCAATTGACTTCGACTCCAACATATATAACCTGAAAGAAGAAGTCTACAAAAAAAAAAAGACTAAAAATCTCTCCTTCCAACCATAGGATTGATATTCAATCCACCCCCAAGCTCTAAAGGTCACATAGCCCTTCCCAAGCACACACACATAACATTTTTCACATGGAAAACTTCACAATTTCAATCCCCACAACCCTTGCACAATTACAACCATTTCACATTTACAATCATTTGCATATTTACAACCAATTATACTCAAAAAACAAGAAAGTCCCAGCACAAATGTCTCACGATCCAAAGTATAAGAAACAATAACATAAAATTTTACAAAAGAGTTAAAAAACATCACAACAATTACTTACTCATCAACAAGGATCTAAAAAGGAAAGACCTTACCAAAAGGTTGTTATCCATCATGTGGAAGTCTTTCCTCCATGAGTCCCTTCCTTCCATTCTTCCCAAGAGTTCTCATCCAAAATGAGAAAGCAACCAAGAGATAGGAGCAAAGAAAAAACAAAAGAGATAATCCAAGGCAAAGAGAGAAGCCCCTTCCTCTCTCAAGGAGAAAGAATAAATAGGAGGAAAGGCAACTACCTCTCCATAAATTTCCAACCACCCAACCAACTCCAATTTTCGCCACTTTTCATTAGTGGGTAATTAGAGTGGGCTCTAAAATTTCTTAAAGTGGTTTTATGGGATAAAAATACCCCTAACCCATAGACCTACCACCTAGAAAACTTTTTAAACAATTAAGACCACATAAAGACTTCATAAAACATAAAATAAGTGATCATATAAATAAGGTGACTCAAGGGGGATAATGAAACAAACTCTCACATACACACAACCCTTACCACATAAAAAAAGGTTAAATCACATATCCTTGACAAGACCAAAAATTCACAAGGATTAATAAAGGAAGTAGCTATGTGACCCCCTGATTATCATTGGCCAATTTTTACCTGTTTACTCAACTAGAAAAGAGTGCCAGCATTACTCATGATTAATAGTAATTAAAACAAATGACATATGAAAAATCAAATTCCAAGAATAATAATCAACTAGAAATCTAAATCCACTAATCTACACAAGTAACATATAATTTAACACACCCTCCTTGCATGATACCTATTAGATTCAAGCAACAATTGATGATATTGTCTATTATCAAAATATCACCACTTATGTTGATAGTCTATTTAGCTTACAATGCATACTACTATAAGTAAATATTGAATATCAATAATCATCTTTATAATTAGAGCTACTCACACCCATGGTATGTAATCACCTAACATAATGTAATCCACTTAATATACATAATAATATTACCAATAACTAAGCATCTTGATCATTTCATACTTACGTAGACAAGGAATGAAACTCATCTGGATATCACAAGGAATCACAACAACCATTAGATATGATTAATCAAGAATATGAACATCTTCATGGTATATAAACAACCATCACTCATGTGTATTATCTAACATAACATAAACTATAAGACATAAACCATCAATGACGATTAGAATCAATAAGACCACAAGAGATAAGGTGTTACACATTAAGATAGAAATTAAACTACATATGAGTATCACTAAAATTTTCAATAATAGACCAATAAAAGAGAAAATATAATGTGAAATTTTCTAATCTACTGCATACATCTATTAAAGGATTAGAACTTCCTGCTATTGCAACAACACCATGGTCCATTGTGCCTTGAACATCAGTAAGAATATCTAATGTCAGCATCTGAAAATAAAACAACAAATGTTGTTCAATTACCAAAACTACCTAACATTTTTTCAAAACACCATTAATGAATAAAGGTTACCTGAGTGAAATTTCATTGATGATGAAATGTGTGAGGTGGCGATGTCAAAGTTCCACAAACAAACTGCTTGACATCCAAAGTGAGTTATGATATAATCATTCATATAAAGTTCAACTATTCACATGTAATAATTATTTCTTTAATGTTGGTTGCATACCTACATACTCAATGACATAAACAAATAAGGTTCCAAGGAAATGGTGCAAGTATCATTAACACTTTGACTTTTGTCATATTCATTCTACTAGTTTAGTTATTCTTATATTTTAGAATAAATTTAATAAAAAAAAAATGAACTTATTGAAATTTACTTGCGTAACATTCTTATCTTTCAATACTCTTTCATCCTGATGATGAATCACGTAGTGTGCTTGAGAAAAATATTGTCACAATCAAATCTAAAAATTATATTTAAACAACAAGATGGATTATGGAAACTTGATATCTTTAACTGAGTATCAATATCAAATATTTCATTCAACAAGGCATCTATCATATCCATTTGTTGTGCAACTAATATATTCTATGTAGCTACATCTTGAGCACTCTCACAATCATATGTGCAAACAATGTTGCAATAGTCATAAAAGTGGATTATAACTTTGGGCCTAGAAGAATCACCCATATTAGGCTTTATGAGAGGCCTCACATATTGTACAAGCTCTAAGTGATCAAGCTAATCGAGTCCAAGGTTTCCACCTTGACATTATCCTTCACAAGGAAGGAATAGTCACATGCTCCAACATGGGTCTAACCAAAGGTCTTAGTGCCAACTATGAATTATGTTGTGCCCCCACTTTGTCATGTGTGGAGCTCCCACATCTACCTTGAAAAATCTAGATATTCAAAATGATTTAGAATCTTATTGAAGAAAAACTCACCATATAGTTTCCTCAAAAATTATTGTGGGACCTCAAAGGTTGGTCAAAAACCATCCACTACCTATTCCAAAAAATATTTTTTATTGCTTCATGGTGGCATCAATGGATGGGGAATCTCCTGTATGCAACTAATAAAGGTTGATTGGTTCTTGGGCCCGTGAAAAGGGCACACAAGTCAGATTTGGTAAATTTATCTTTCTTCACTTGTGCATATGAAAGTTTATTTGCATAAAATTATTTTTGTTCCTCCCAATTATTTGACCAAAAAATAAATTTTACTCATTGATCCTACATGAGATACAATAGATTGTAGGGATTTAGCAAGACCTCTCCTATGAGGGTTTTTTGCCGTAGTATCATTTAACATTGTAATTGTTGATGGTGTTTTTTGCATAGCAACAACTCAGACATAATACAATATCCTATCTCTCTTGAAAGGTAATCTTCAACAATAAATTACTGAAAATCACCCCAAGGTCTCTTGGGTGTTAGGTCATGACAATGCATAGACAACTCAGATAAAATGTGAGATGCTAGTAATCACAATCAGACCTTATTACAAGTAGACTGTATCCTTCCAATTTATCAGATCTTGCAGTATGATGATCTTAAATCCTAAATCTAATCAAATGATAAAAAAATAGCAAAAGATAAGGGTGCAAAGAGAAGTGATGAAACCTAAATTATTTCTAAGATGAGCAATGCAAATGACAGATATCTAGAATGGACCAATCTCAAATAACCAATTATTGCTTAACCCACAATGCAATATCATAAGAACGGTGCAATCTTCTAAGGTATATATATTTTCAAATTGTAGATATTCATCCACAATCGAACTAAGCACAAATAAATATACGATCCAGGTTGACTTCACCAGCCTACTACAATCAGATAGTTACTGGGAGTATAGACCAGAGATTGCTACAAACATTCCAACTATTAAATCATGAACATCATTCACTAAACTAATCCAAATCTAAATAGTAAATCCTAAATCTTTAAGCAATTTGAAAGATGAAACAACAGGAACCATGCAAGATAAACTAACACAAGAGATTTCACCAGGAAAACCACAATGCCTTCAATTGTATTAGAGTACCAAAATGCTGCAACAATTCCACTATTCTATTACAATATTTGCTTCAACAAATTGACTATTATCCCTACTACAAAATGCTCTAGCTCTTTTCTGATCTAACTTGTCTCTATTATCTTTCTAGCTAATCCTTACAATGAGGGAAGAATGCCCTTTATAGAAAATTCTCAAAACATGTCAGCCTAGCCAAACATTTACAAAATAAAATAATAACCAAAAAAAGTCGGCCTCAGGAATTTCAAAATAAGGCACACATTAAATTCTGATACATCATCAAGGTCAGCCCAAATACAGTCCCCAATGTAGCCCGGATTAACACATGCCCTATAATAATAGGGAAGCACAAATCTCAAAATGGGCATTAACTACCGCCTCCCTTATCCTTGTTATGATCTTGAACCTTCAAAAATAATTTATCCAGCTCGAAGACAGGTGGAAAAGGAAAAATCTTGAGCCGAAATTCAATGGCGCCAATCTCCTCTTTTGACTGTTTAACAATTTTTTTCCAATCATCTTTGTGCGCCTGGTACTTATCCATCACCACCAAGTAGGTTGCTACATCATCTAGTTGGTGCCCTGTTATAAAATTTTTGAAATCTAGAGTATAAACATCATGCCACCATTCTCTTAATTGTTCTAGGCTTAGGTACTTAGGAGAAATCTTCCTCCTACAAGTCATTATCTCAAAAAATGCAATACATCCGTCATAAACTATAGTTAGGTCACCATCTATCTGCTTCTTTCGTTTATGGATCTTTCTGATGGCCTTCTGTTGAATCTGTAAAGCCTCAAACCATTCCCAAGGCTCATTAAGTCTGGATAAAGGAAGGATCCCATCTGTAGCCAACTGATCTTTCCCATATTCCATGATCACTTTAGATCTCTACAATACAAGGTCGATATCCTCCTTGTCTTGAGATAGCACATGTTCTAACAAGTCCTTGGCTCTTACTGCATCCTTTTCGACTGAAAGAATTTCCTTTATTGCATTATCTCCCTTCATTTGTACGTCCTTCAACCAATCCATTGCAGTTTGGGTAGAAACCTTCATCCTTTCAATTTCAGAAATAGTCTATTTGGGTAGGAAACCAACAGTAGCAGAAGAAGATGGGTGTAGAGATTGCAAAGGCTTCATCACATCTTCTAGACATTTCCTAAGCCTTTCATTTTCCCTTTTAAGCTCATGTTTGGACTGTGTCTCCTTCCTTAGTTTTCCAATTATTACTACACTGGATCCTTCATATTCCTCAATATCCTACTCCATAGAGGCCGGTCCAAGATTAAAAGTTTGCACATTATAATCTTTTCTAGTAACCTCTTCTTTGCTCTTTTCAGCAGCAGGGGTGGCAATATGGATGACCCTATTACTCGATTCATCCCTTTCTATCCTTGAAACTACCTTAGCCATATTTTTCTTCTTTCCTTTACCAATCTTGGTCAGCATCTCATCCCAGTCAAGAGGGGTGTCCTCAATAATGACTTGTTTTTTCCTTGTAATCTCCTTTTCTAGCCAATCCGAGACAGAAGGATCCACCCAGATTTCTTCTGTTTTAGATTCCTCATGTTGTTCTAATGTTTCATCCTTTCCTTTCTCAGGGGACTGATCACCCTAGTCACCCAATTCAGGCTCTTCTTCATGCAGATGTGATGGGGTTCTAACAGGGATATCCTCCTTCTCAGGGGATCTGTTACCTTTGCTGCTAGCTAGAGAATCTTCATATTATACTAGTGGAGAAGGGTGCCTTTCAATATCTTACGCCTCAAGTTCAGTTGCTACACCAAAGAATTCTCCTTCCTTAAATGGTTCAGTTTCTCCACTAGTTTCTTGCTCTTGGTGTGTTGTCTGCTTAGGTGAACTTGATGAAGGAGAAGTAGCCTTAGGTTGCTCCACAATTGGTGCCTTTGGAAGAGGATCAATCTTTTGCATAGCCTCCTTAGGAGATGGAGTTCTTGATCTCCTTGAGTAAACTCTGGTCTTCTCTCCCGAGCTTTCTACATCAACCACCGGAGTCTCATCTTTAGAAGTATCTTGGCCCTTTCTCTTCGAAACCCTAGTTGTCCTTACCTTCTTCGGTTGTGGAGGAGCATCTTCTTCTTCTGCCCTTTCAAATTCCTCCTCTTTAGAAGACTTGCCTATCTTCAAAGTTTGACTTCTTTTCTTTCCCTTTGGCTTTCTTTTCTATTCCGGCTCACCTTCCTTTGGGCCTCTAACTTTAATTTTGAATGGTGAGCTGACTTTAGTTTTCCCTATGGGATCACCTTCCTCGGATTCTTCTGAGGTGGACACAGGATTTAGATTTCCCATTAAATTGAAGGTATAGGGTACCTTCTCACTTTCCAACTCCCAAACTTTGTGCTTCAACCACGATTTGGTAAACTTCATGAAAGGGGCCATTAGGTCTTCCAACTCAGTTACCTCATCATCAGCCCAGTTTATCTCTCCAATTGATCTGTCTTTGATAGACTCATATGCATGATCTTGCACTAGATTCTCATCATCCTCTAACTGATCAAGGATCAACTTAACATTGTACAGTCTAATCACATCAACAGGAAGCCTAGAGTACCTTTTCTTCCTTGCCTCAAATTCGTCTTTAATGTTTGCCCAGTAATATTCTATGTCATCCTTGTGATGGTATTCTTTGGTGGCCTTCTTCTGCGCTTCCCCGGTGATATGAAAGTTTGTCCTCTTGGAGTGGAAGGAGAAACCATAAGCTACCAATTCATCTACTACTGCATGCGCCGATTGGATAGAAGGGAATGCTTCAGCTATACCAATTTTGAGAGGGAAATCTCCACCAAAACCTATTTTATGCTTCACCTTTTTAACAATTGCATCAAATTCACATATATGTCTCACAACTTCCAATAGCACAATATGATCAGTAGGGTACCTAGGTAACCTATATGGGGCAGCTTGGCATTTGTCAATTCTGATGTAGGAGAAGGTGGGAAACTGAATGAACCAAGCTCCATACTTCTTTATCAACTCCTTTGCTCCATCAGACAATCTCACATGCTCTGCATTTTGAAGCAGCCTAGTGATATGCATTGTAAATGCATCATTGGCTCTTCTAAAATCCCGATGTCCTAAGTGCAATTTCAGGTATATGTCATAGACTATATCTTGTCCAAATGTCCCTTTTGGATTCAAACCCCTGTATGGGTAGAATCTAGCCAACACATACATCACATAGGAAGACACGGTTAACTTCTTTGTTTCTAGGACATCCCTCAATTGTTTATCAATCACAGCACTGATGAGTCCATCCCAATGGTAATTAGTACCTTGTTCGATTTTGTTGATCACATAAACCATCCAATTTTTCAACACTCCGACACTCTTCAACCCGGCCACTCTGCTTAATAGTGTGATCGCATCATATATGTCTGATTTGAATTTGACTCTATGTAATTGCTTGGGCAGTTTGGAAAAATGCATTTTTGGTTTCTCCAACCAAGAATTAATCATTTGTTGGGCTTTAGTGGGCTCATTTTCATAGTAGGTTTTTGCTAAATCCATGTTCAAGGCACATACAGATGGCAACTCTGGCATGTCAAAAGCTTGGGCAATAGAAACGGGACTGAAATTTTCTAGGACTCTCCCTTTGGAGCTAACGACCCTCTGTGTGTCAAAATAATACTGCTGTGCACACTCTAGGATCGACTCATAGCACTGGATTGCAGGAGGAAATCCTGCCACATGGACCAATCTAGACTTCATCATTCCATTCCTCATGACCGATAGATCCTTCTGGGCCATTCTCACCTTGAATTCCTCATACCTCCATGCTCCTACATTAGTGTTAGAGACCTTTGACCATACAAAAGATATCTTACTGTCAGGAAACTGACTCTTGGTATCCAATCTCAATCTTTTTGCGTTTGAAATGGAAGACCCCTTTGTATCACCTTTAGACTTTCTTGCAGCAGCTTTGCTTGATTCAGCCTGTATTCACAAAAGAACCCTATAAGCATCCAATTATCATACATATTCCAATCAAAGGGTTAGCATAAAACCACATGAAACAATTAATATCCATCATCAATCATCAATCCTTGAAAATCCAAAAAAATGAAGCAATCCAGGAAAATGGGGTAAACTGGGAAAATTCCGTCAGGGCAGAATTCAGAGAAATCCGACCCAGACGGATTCCTGCCGCCAAGGCATCATTCACCAAATAAGTCATTAGTACAGACAAGGAGCTATGTAATTATCATGAAATTCATCCATTAGCAGCAAGAAATCACCATTTAGCACTTACTCCACCACCCCCTAACCTCGAAAATCAGAAAGGAAATGGAACTAGGCAAGAAACCAAAAAAAATCAAACAGGCCAGATTTCCATGGATGAATCAAAACTCTGGGACTCCACGGACTTGGCAAAAATCAAGAAAATCCGGATGCATGGAAATTCCATAGATAGCTTGGAAACCTGATGATCCCTGACGCACGAACCATCAATCGAATGATCACGCCAACCTCCCTATTTAGATTCTAATGGTCTCAAAATCAACGCCAACAAGCAAAACCTCAAATGCACATGAATTTGAGCTTCAAAAGACTTCTGAATGACTAATCCTCGAGCCAAAACAATGATGCCCTAAATCCAATAGCCAGACCCTCGCCATGAAAGCCAGGGTAAGCTTAAAATTTCAAAAAACTATCATTGAAATGATCAATCAAAGTGCACAGGGATCTCTAAACGAATGAGCAGGTTGGGCTAGACATAAAACATGAAAATTATGATAACCCTACCAAACCTGATAAATTCGAGAAAATGAGCCGAAACCCTAATCTTCACAAAATATATCAAATTGCCTGCCTAGAAGGCAAAGTCCTACCCAAGCGTATCTACAGGAATACATCCGACACTCAATTGATAAACGAAAGCACGCATAGTGTGGGTGATAAAATCCGGTGGAGAAGTAGGTCAAACCCTAGCTCGATAAATAAAAAATGATAGAACAAGCAAAGGCCGACCCAGAATGACTATCAATCGGCTCAAAAGATTGGATCAAAGTGCAAAAAAAAGGATGGGCCAGCAACAACTTACCATGGATGGGTCTGGATGAAGCTCAAACTCGAAGGAGGTGACTGTAAAACAGTGTGCCCTAGCGACGAAAAGCTCAACCAGCGCTTAAGCAAATCGCTCACAAGCAACTCGAATTCAGCAATCAAAACCTCAAATGAAGAATCCCAAATGTCAGAGCATATAACAAGTAAATAATAAAATCAAAATGATTCTCAAAAGCCTTTAAATCCATCCAAACTCACATCTGAGCGAAGGTACTTCGAGCATTAATGAGCGACAAGACGTATCAAGGAAATCCAAAAACCCAAGCCCAAAATGAAATTCTGGAAAAAACCAAGCCAGACGAATAATCCAGATGAACACGAATTTCGTAGGTATGATAGAAGCCGAGGTTTTAATGAAGTTCGGGAAAATCTGCTAGGCTCGAAAATCTTGGATTCAAGCAGAAACCCAAATTTTAGAAAATTCAGCAGTAAACAGACAATGAACCAGGGTCCAAAAAAATCTGCCAGAGTTGGAAAATCCTGGACCCAGGTCAAAACCCGGATTTCGACTGAAACCAAAGTTTAACCAATTCAAGTCTTAAGGTAAGACCAAGCTAGCAAGACCAACATCTTAAGACCTTAAAAAATAAATCTCATAAAAACCAAAGGTCAAAAGACATCATGAAAAGAGGGTCCCTACTCCAAGTTGGGCGTGTGTGCAAAACTGCACAACAAATGGAAACTCTGCTGGGAAATGCTCCTTAGCATTTCGATGACAAACTGGAATCAAGAACCCAAAACTTATGGTTCAACTCATCCATCCAGCCATTACCTACGGCGAGACCAAAAGAAGGGTCACCCAAACTTTCCTACACTAGGGTCGAAGTGTGTGCATATGCATTCATTACCCTCCCTTAGTTGCAACAGGAACCAACTTGGTGTGAACAAGCTACATAAAGATTCATACTCTAAAAGTAACCTGGATAGAGCCTCACTGCCAGTCGGACATCTATAGCCCCAACGAGGTTATCGCTATGATCCTCCTAAACATAGCTCTACTGCCAGCCAGGTGTCCATAGCCTCGATAGAGATATCCAGATTCTCCTGATAAGTTGAATTCAAACCTTTTAATTTTCAATATATATATATTCTCTCTTTTTTTTTGATACTGCTTGTCTTTTCACTGTTTTCACTTCAACCTGTGAACGATGAAGTTCACACTCAGGGATGAGAACTACAGTGGCACTAGAGCAGAAAAAAGATTTTTCACCTATTCAAACCTCATAAGGACCTTTTGGAACTTTAGGTATCTTAAATGTTTGAAAGTATGAGACCCTAATGTACTTCTGTTCAATCTGACTAGAAGACCCTTTGTCTTAGCACAAGGATAAGTGACATGGAGTGGAGAATTAATACCAAGACATTCTAGAAAGGTGATAGAAGTTTGTAAGGGAAATACTAAGAACACCACACCTACTTTGTCACCACTGTCATACAAGTGCAGCAAGGGGTCCCCAAAAGAGAAGGAACCAAGAGCAAGAGCAACACAAACCAAAACAAACAAACCAAAGCAGATCTAATCTAACCAAAACAAAACAACAAAAAGAAACCTAAACTAACTATGTACAAAGCAAGGAGCTGAAAACAACTCAGGATTGGAAATAATGTTTCAAATACTACCCATTGACAGGAAGTGGAATATCTTCTCCCGTGAGAGTCTTCAGATGGAAGGCATTATCTCCAAGTATTTCAGCAATCTAATATGGACCAAGCCACAGTTTGTCAAATTTCCCATGGTCCCCTTTTTGATCATGAGGTTTATCCCAGTATAGGACAAGGTCAAAAATCCTAAAGGCTTTAATCTTAGCCCTCCTGTCAAACCACCTCTTGACTAACCCCTGATGTTTGGAAAAATTATCAAGAGCATTATCTCTTTTCTCATCAAGGTGCAGTAGTTTTGTCAACCTAGCCTCCCTTCTATCCCCCTCATCATAAAAATTATTAATAAACTGTAAGGTTGGGATCTTGAGTTGAATAGGGAATACTGGATCCAGACCATATACTAGGTGATAGGGAGATGTTCCGATGGATGACTTATGTCTTGTACAATATGCCCAGAGGGAAAACCAAAGTTGGGTATGCAGTCTTTTGGGTTCCTTTCTAACAGCTTATGGATGATTGTCAATAAGTTCTTATTAGAGGACTCTGCTAAGCCATTACCCTGGGGATAATAATTTGACACAAATTTTACAATAATGCTATGATCAAAAGCCTAATTTGAAAATTTTAGAGATGCAAAAGAAAGACCATTATCACAGACAACAGCAATAGGGCATCCAAATCGATTAAGAATAGCAGATTCTAGAAAATCAATTACTACCTCAGATGTACACTGTCTACAAGTAAAAGCCTCAGTCCATCTTGTGAAATAATCAGTAATAGTAAGAATGTACCTGTGTCCTATAGAAGATGGTGGGTTGATAGGGCCTATGAAATCCATACCCCACTGGGCAAAAGGCCTTACCTCAGTGACCGATTGGAGCAGAAGTGCTGCATACCTTTCCCTTGTTGCTGCAGTCTAGCAAGTGTGATAGGTCCGTACATGATGGTGGACGTCTTTGAACAATGTGGGCTAGTAATAACCTGCCCTCAAGATCTGATTTGCTGTAGCAACTGCAGAACCATGGCCAGTACCATACTTTTCGTGAAATTCATTTATCACCCTTTCAGCTTCCTGTTTTCCAAGACACCTCAAATAAATGCCTTCATGATTTTTCTTGTACAGAACAACTCCCTTTAACATGTAACCATCACTCTTCAATCGCAAAGCTCTCCTCTGAACAACATTAAGATGGCCTGGAGATCATTGGTTTAGCAAGTAGTAAACTATGTCATTATACCAACCATCTAGGGAAACTTCCTCAATGTTATAATTCTGGGCCGTCAATTCAGGGCCCATTTCAGCCATAGTCTGAGTAAGTCCCTGTCCCCTTACCAACTTCATGGGATGGATCTCAATATCGTACTCTTGTAGAATGGTCACCCACTTAGCTCTACGCTCTCCTAACTCATTCTGCATCAGAAGTAATTTAGTTGTAGGATCCAGGATGATTGCATAGACCTTATTCCTGAGGATATAATGTCTAAATTTCTTCACTTCTCTAACTAGAGCGTATGCCTACTTTTCTACACTTGGATATTTTAACTTAGCATCTTTTAATGGGGTACTCATAAAAGAAATGGGATGCTCATTTCCCTCATCAGACTTTTGAGTCAACATTCCTGCACATGAATGGTCTGAAGCAAATGAATAGATATAGAAGGGCTTACTATAATTAGGACTTACCAATACTAGAGCATCAACAATGGCTCTTTTGATCTCTACAAATGCTTCCTTCACTTCTATAGTCCATTCGACGTTGGCATCTTGCTTCAACATAGCATTTAATGGCTTCACGATTTCATCGAACCTAGTGATGAATTTTCTGACGAAGTTGATCTTGCTAAAGAAGGATTTCATCTCCTTTTTGCTAGCAGGTGGCTAAATCTTCAGTATGGCTTCCACCCTTTCTGGATCAATAGCAATTCCCTTTTTAGATATGGCATGTCTGAGCAGCTTTCCTTCTGTTACTCCGAAAATACACTTTTTAGGATTTAGGGATATGCTGAATTCCCTGCACCTTTGAAACACCTTGCACAAATCAGCGATATGGTCCCCTCTATTTTTTGAAAAGATAGTTAGGTCATCCATATAAATAATAATGCACTTGCCTATGATATCCTTGAAGGCAATATCCATAGCCCTTTGAAATGTAGCCCCTGCATTAATGAGTCCAAAAGGCATCCTCCTATAGGCGAAGGTACCCCATTTAGTTGTAAAAGCAGTTTTGTACCTATGTTCATACTAAACCATTACTTGGTTGTACCCTGAATAACCGTCCAAGAAGGACATCATCTAAGATCCATTAACCACTTGAATTACTTCATCTAGTGAAGGGACTGGATAGTTATCCTTTTCTGATGACTTGTTTAAGTTCCTAAAATCAACGCAGAGCCTAATTTCTCCATTCTTTTTCATTACTGGAACCAGGTTAGCCACCCATGTTGAATGCTTGATGGGAAATATAATTCTAGCCGATAATAATTTCTAAACTTCTTTCTGTATAAGTGGTTCCAGTAATGCGTTGATAGGTCTCTGTCTCTGCCTGAAAGGTTTGGCACCTGGCTTCAGAGGTATAATGTGAGTTATGATTGATGTATCATAGGTCTTCAAGTCCTCATAACTCCAGGATACAATATCCGAAAAGCTATGCAAGGCTTCAATTATTCCTTGTCTTTCTTCTGGAGTGCATACTTTTCCAATGAAAATGTTCTTAGCATTGTCCTCAGTTCCCAAGTTGTAAGTGTCACATTGTCCATTGATGGACTCTTTCTTTGACTCTTGTTCCTGATCTCTGATCTTATCCATATCAAAAAGTCGCTCTAACTGTACCATTCCCCTTGGAATAGTATTAGATTTTAGATTCATTACTCCCTCCAAATCCAGTTCTGCTTCCTGGAGTTCTGTTTCATCAATGATTTGAGAAGCAAAAATGTATGTGTTTGTGATAAAATCCAGAATGTGTTTGTCATCTTCGAATACTGGAAAGTTAGTAACATTATCTGGAACCGATGGCACAAGAGTCAATTCTACAGTGAACTTCAAACCTGACAAAGATAAAGGTTGCAGAGTGCTTGTTGCTTGAGCCAGTGAATCTACAGTTTGATTCTTCTGTCGTGGTATTAGCTGAATATTGAAAGCATCAAATCCCTCAATGAGGTCCCATACTCTATGCCTATAATTAGTCATTCTCTTATCGTGGCATGAATATTGTTTCCTTACTTGCTTAATTACTAACTCAGAATCACCAAAAACTTGCAGAATCTTAACCTTCTTCTTGAGTGCCATAAGAAGTCCATGAATTAACGCTTCATACTTCGCTACATTATTGGTGCAATGAAATTGAAGTCTATGGGCTGGAAAGAAGTTTTTACCTTTTGGGCTAATCAATTCGAACCCAACCCCAACTCCATGCATGGATTTAGATCCATCAAATCTGAGGGTCCAGCACTCAGCAGTTGCAGTCTTCTTCATTACATCCTTTGACCCTTGTTTGCTGGAAGGTTCCTTCGACAGTATAGGTTTCTTTGCTTGATATCCTTCCTAAGGGTTTTGTACATCTGTCTTAATAGCCTGGGTTGGATTTAGGCATTTTTGTACTCATTCTACTGCTGTCTTGCATAAACAACACTCCAACTTTGAATGAGAAGCATTATGAACTCTACACCAGTTTGGCAAGAGCAACTCCTCAAAGCTTGTCCTTCTGCCTAGGGGAATATGACTTTCAACACACTGTTTAATGAATTCCTGGAAACTGTCTAATAGGCTGATCTGATTATCTTCGGATTCTTCCTCTTCTTTAATGGATTCTGTCAGGATAGTAATATTGCTGGAATCTGTCTCTCCACCAGCATACATTGTATGTAACATTAATACCTCCTCTGAGTCTGACTCCTCATACTGAGTTGACAGCACATAATTTCCCATACCTACTTCCGATATCAGAACTTTAGTTGAAGTATTTTGGTACTCCATAATCATGTATTTCATTCTTGGTTCTCTCTCAATTCTGATCTGATTCGGTACTCCTTTCCAAGGAAGCCACATGTGGGAGTGATCAGTAGACACATATCCATTCAAAGCCTTAGTAAAATCTCTTCCTAGAATCAAGCCATACGCATCAGGGATATCAGCTACTTGAATATTGATAACCTGTTGAATCCTTGGGTCAGAAGCTATCTGCATGTGAATCATGATTAATTCTCCAACCACATTTACTTTAGTTCTATCCAACTGGGTTACCTTCTTCTGAGAGTCAGCAGGTGTAATCTCCAAAGCTCTACAAACTCCAAATGGCATCATATTGGTGGAAGCACCAGAATCCATTAAATAATTATGTAAATTCTTATCAAATATGCGTACAGAGATCAGAAATGGTGGGGTTTCTGTCTTCCCTTGAAACAAAGTTGGCTGAGTATCTATTTGAGCCACTTGAATCTTGTCCTTTTCCTTTCCTTTATCTCTAGGGGGAAAGTTAGTCCGACTGTGGACCTGATTTTTTGTCTTCACAGGCTGAGAGTTAGAAATCTTGCTGTTATCCTCACTAGAAGGTTTATCCAAAGACACTGGATGTGCATCATAAGTACCTAAAACTGTCTTCCTAATTGCGAGGAACCTCAATAACTCAAATGCTGAAAGATTTACCTTTAATTTCTTGAACTCCTCAGCGACATATGAAGCCATTTTCTCCTCGCTCATATCAGTGGAGACTTCCCTAGAAGATTCCTCCACCTTGTGTTTACCTACTTGAGCAGTCTTTTCCCTCTATGGGTCAATTTGAGCCTTTCTTTCCTTCGAGTGGTACTGTCTGGAAACATATGGATAGGACGGATTATTACTAGCATTAGGATCTGGAGGGGTATTGAAGTTATTGGGAGGAATCGAGGTGGTAAAAGGTCCTCCAACCTACGAGCGCCTATGAGGCATGTCTCTTAAATCATATCCTTTACCATGCCTCTGGAACATCTGTACTTCTTCAACACAAGCTTCTTCACTATCAAGGGGGCCATTATCATTCATTACTTCTTCATTAAATAACTGGGCCACTTCATCTCCATTACAAATCTGATCTGTTTTCCCTTCCTGAGAACCAAATTCCTCCTCTAGTACATTTTCCTTATTTGTTGGAAAGGGAGTGTGATTTAATACTAGCACAGGAGAATCATAAGAGGTGGAGGGAACGATCTCCTGTCCATTTGCATTATTCTCCACTTCATACTAGAAGATGGAGGTTGTAGTTTGAAACTCTGGACATTCTAACTCCGAATGCTGGCTTGTCTTATGGAGCATACACCATCCTGACAGGGCAGCTTCAGCCAGATATACACCGCTAGGAGGCTTGTCTTGACTGATTGGCTGATTTGCAGATTGGTTGACAATTTGATTAACTCGTTGATCCAATGGGGTGGGAACTCCTCCATTATTAGGTCCTGTATTCCATGTCCTGCTCTGTCCCTATGACTGCCTCTTGTCAAATCTTGACCCACTACCTTGTCCTCTGTCAAAATTCTGTCTCCTATCATTATTGAACCCTCTGTCATTGTTGTAACCCCTATCCTGATTATATCCCCTATCGTTGTGGAATCCTCTTTTGTTACGCTGTCCTCTGTCAAAATTCTTCCCTTGTGGAAATTCTCTGTTTTGATTGGACTGTATATTCTTCTGAGTAGCTTGTAATTGGCTGTTTTGATTCCTTAAATAGGTCACCTCTAGGTTTAGCTTCTTTATCTGTTCAGCCATTTCATCAATCCTTGCCTTATTTGGATCTCCATAAGGAATTTGACTCGAATTACTCTGAGGAGAAACATGCATCATAGCAGATCCTATTGACTAATGCAATACTTCAAAATTCTACAAATAGGCGGGGAAACTAGTTGGCTGCGACTGATACACAGGCTGGTTAACTTGCTACTGGGGAAAATTCATCATAGGAGAGACCTGAGTCATAGGGAGACCAGGATGTGGCACCAAAGGTAATTGAGGTATCGGATTTATGATTGGGGTATGATTGGTAAGTGTCTGATTTACTACCTGAACCTAATTGGGATGTGCAACTGGTCCTAATGAAGGCAATGGTCCAGTTGTCTTAAATCTGTGCTAAGCTTAACAGCTTCTATATAGGCATTAGTTAGGGTAGCTAGAGGATTGGGTCTCCACTTCAGAAAGGTGGCTGTTAGACTGTCCAAAGCTTCATAATAGACTCCCAGGGCTGTATTATTGTCTAAAACATAAGGATCTTGAAGTCTGGTGTATGCACGGTGGAACCTATTATTGAAACTGGATATCGGTTCATTAACCTCTCTCTTTACTTTGGTGAATTGTAGATATAATTCATTGGCACTGATGGGTATTCTGAAATTTTGTAAAAAAGTAGTTTCAAGATCATTCCAGTTAAGAATTGAGCCAGATGGGAGGTGATTGTACCAGTAAAAAGCCTCTTCTCCTAGCGAATATGGAAACAACCTACAGACAACATCCTCATCAACAATCCCTCTGTCTTTGAGGCAGGTTCAGAAAATCCTTATGTGCTCCTCTGTAGTCCTGTTTGGGTCACTAACATGGAATTTTGAACAGAAGTGATTAGGGTTTTTTGGCATTACATTGTAAGCGTTGAAAAAAAAAGGAGATGGATTATTAGCAAGGAAGGCCATTGGCAAAAGTGGGGGTGTTGGTCGTGGTTGGTTAACGATAGGCTGGGGGCTTTTGAATGGGAACTGCCTCAGGGATGGGTATGGCTTCAACTTCAAGGAGTGAAGATGCAGACGATATGGGTGAAGGGATGGATGATGATGATTCTCCCCTTTCTTGAGTCCTTCTTGACCTAGTGGGGAACTGTAATTCCTATAAATCTTCTTCTCCTGGGGTAGATCTAATATTTCTCCTATATCTCTCAGGAGAGATGGCATTTAAGAAATGATCCAGTGTGCTCATTCAGGCCCTCCTTCTAGCGCCAATTTGTTGATGTTGTTTTATGCACAGTAACAACTCAAACAGAATACAATATCCTATCTCTCTTGAAAGGTAATCTTCAACAATAAATTACTGAAAATCACCCCAAGGTCTCTCGGGTGTCAGGTCATGACAATGCATAGACAACTCGGATAAAATGTGAGATGTTGGTAATCACAATCAGACCTTATTACAAGTAGACTGTATCCTTCCAATTTATCAAATCTTGTAGTGTGATGATCTTAAATCCTATATCTAATCAAATGATAAAAAAAATAGAAAAAGATAAGGGTGCAAAGAGAAGTGTTGAAACCTAAATTATTTCTAAGATGAGCAATGCAAATGACAAATATCTGGAATGGACCAATCTCAAATAACCAATTATTGCTTAACCCACAACGCAATATCACAAGAACAGTGCAATCTTCTAAGGTATATAGATTTTAAAATCGTAGATATTCATCCACAATCGAACTAAGCACAAATAAATATACAATCTAGGTTGACTTCACCAGCCTACTACAATCAGATAGTTATTTGGAGTATAGACCAGAGATTGCTACAAACATTCCAACTATGAAATCATGAACATCATTCACCAAACTAATCCAACTCTAAACACTAAATCCTAAATCTTTAAGCAATTTGAAAGATGAAACAATAGGAACCATGCAAGATAAACTAACACAAGAGATTTCACCAGGAAAACCACAATGCCTTCAATTGTATTAGAGTACCAAAATGCTACAACAATTCCACTGTTCTATTACAATATTTGCTTCAAGAAATTGACTATTATCCCTACTACAAAATGCTCTAGCTCTTTTATTATCTAACTTGTCTCTATTATCTTTCTAGCTAATCCTTACAATGAGGGAAGGATGCCCTTTATAGAAAATTCTCAAAACATGTCGGCCCAGCCAAACATTTACAAAATAAAATAATAACCAAAACAAGTCGGCCTCAGGAATTTCAAAATAAGGCACACATTAAATGTCGATACATCATCAAGGTTGGCCCAAATACAGTCCCCAATGTAGCTTGGATTAACACATGCCCTATAATAATAGGGAAGCACAAATCTCAAAATGGGCATTAACTACCGCCTCCCTTATCCTTGTTCTGATCCTGAACCTTCAAAAATAATTTATCCAGCTTGGAGACAGGTGGCAAAGGAAAAATATTGAGCCGACATTCAATGGCGCCAATCTCCTCTTTTGACTGTTTAACAATTTTGTTCCAATCATCTTTGTACACCTGGTACTTATCCATCACCGCCAAGTAGATTGCTGCATCATCTAGTTGGTGCCCTGTTATAACATTTTTGAAATCTAGAGTATAAACATCATGCCACCATTCTCTTAATTTTTCCAAGCTTAGGTACTTAGGATCAATCTTCCTCCTACCAGTCATTATCTCAAAAAATGCAATACATCTGTCATAAACTCCAGTTAGGTCACCATCTATCTGCTTCTTTCATTTATGGATCTTGTTGATGGCCTTCTATCAAATTTGTAAATCCTCGAACCATTCCCAAGGCTCATTAAGTCTAGAGGAAGGAAGGATCCCATCTACAGCCAACTGATCTTTCCCATATTCCATGATCACTTTAGATCTCTGCAATAAAAGGTTGATATCCTCCTTGTCTTGAGATAGCACATGTTCTAACAAGTCCTTGGCTCTTACTGCATCCTTTCTGACTGAAAGAATTTCCTTTATTGCATTATCTCCCTTCATTTGTATGTCCTTCAACCAATCCATTACAGTTTGGGTAGAAGCCTTCATCCTTTCAATTTCAGAAATAGTCTCTTTGGGTAGGAAATGAACAGCAACAGATGAAGATGGTTGTAGAGATTGCAAAGGCTTCATCACATCTTCTAGACATTTCCTAAGCCTTTCATTTTCCCTTTTAAGCTCATGTTTGGACTGTGTCTCCTTCCTTAGTCTTCCAATGATTACTGCACTGGATCCTTCATATTCCTCAATATCCTGCTCCATAGAGGCCGGTCCAAGATTAAAACTTTGCACATTATAATCTTTTCCAGTAACCTCTTCTTTGCTCTTATCAACAGTAGGGGTGGCAATATTGATGACCGTGTTACTCATTTCATCCCTTTCTATCCTTGAAACTACCTTAGCCATCTTTTTCTTCTTTCCTTTACCAATCTTGGTCAGCATCTCATCCCAGTCAAGAGGGGTGTCCTCAATAATGACTTGTTTTTTCCTTGTAATCTCCTTTTCTAGCCAATCCGGGACAGTAGAATCCACCCAGATTTCTTCTGTCTTAGATTCCTCATGTTGTTCTAATGTTTCATCCTTTCCTTTCTCAGGGGACTGATCACCCTGGTCACCCAATTTGGGCTCTTCTTCGTGCAGAGGTGATGGGGTTCTAACAGGGATATCCTCCTTCTCAAGGGATCCATTACCTTTGCTGCTAGCTGGAGAATATTCATATTGTACCAGTGGAGAAAGTTTCCTTTCAATATCTTCAACCTCATGTTCAGCTGTTGCACCAAAGAGTTCTCCTTCCTTAAATGGTTCAGTTTCTCCACTAGTTTCTTGCTCTTGATGTGTTGTCTGCTCAGGTGAGCTTGGTGAAGGAGAATTAGCCTTAGGTTGCTCCACAATTGGTGCCTTTGGTAGAGGATCCATCTTTTGCATAACCTCCTTAGGAGATGGAGTTCTTGATCTCCTTGAGTAAACTCTGGTCTTCTCTCCCGAGCTTTCTACATCAACCACCAGAGTATCATCTTTAGAAGTATCTTGGCCCTTTCTCTTTGAAACCCTAGTTATCCTTGCCTTATTCAGTTGTGGAGGAGTGTCTTCTTCTTCTGCCCTTTCAAATTCATCCTCTTTAGAAGACTTTCCTATCTTCAAAGTTCGACTTCTTTTCTTTCCCTTTGGCTTTCTTTTCTGTTCCGGGTCAGTTTCCTTTGGGCCTTTGACTTTAATTTTGAAGGGTGAGCTGACTTTAGGTTTCCTTGTGGGATCACCTTCCCTGGATTCTTCTGAGGTGGACACAGGATTCAGATTTCCCATTAAATTGAAGGTATAGGGTACCTTCTCACTTTCCAACTCCCAAACTTTTTGCTTCAACCACAATTTGGTAAACTTCATGACAGGGGCCATTAGGTCTTCCAACTCAGTTACCTCATCATCAGCCCAGTTTATCTCTCCAATTGATCTGTCTTTGACAGACTCATCTGCATGATCTTGCACTAGATTCCCGTCATCCTCTAACTGGTCAGGAATCAACTTAACATTGTACAGTCTAATCACATCAACAGGAAGCCTAGAGTACCTTTTCTTCCTTGCCTCAAAATCATCTTTAATGTTTGCCTAATAATCTTCTATGTCATCCTTGTGATGGTATTCTTTGGTGGCCTTCTTCTATGCTTCCCTGGTGATATCAAAGTTTGTCCTCTTGGAGTGGAAGGAGAAACCATAAGCTGCCAATTCATCTCCTGCTGCATGTGCCTATTGGATAGAAGGGCCTACCTCAGCTATACCAATTTTGAGAGGGAAATCTCAACCAAAACCTATTTTATGCTTCGCCTTTTTAACAATTGCATCAAATTCACATATCTATCTCACAACT
>VDFB02271358.1:68008654-68067138 GCA_007258455.2 Sequoia sempervirens | reverse complement strand
GTTGTGGTTGCTAAAATCTGCAAATGGTTAGTTTAAAATAAAGCAACATTTCAACATCCCTATGGAATAATAAGCCATGTTAATCATGCCATAAATTGAAACAAGGGAAACCAAATAAAAGCATATAAAAAATATGACATTAAACCTATCCCATAGTGGATTGGTGTCACATGTGCTAGTGACCCTTTCCCAATCCCTGATTGATAAGCTAGTGATGAAATTGCTATGGATATGGAGATGCTAAATGGACAAGATCAAATCTTAAAGAGAATGACCTTGCATCAAGTTGTGTAGATGATGGATATGATGAAGTGAAGTGGACAAGATCAAATCTCAAATGAAGAGAGTGACCTTGCAAGAGATTGTGGAGACCTTGCTTGAAGGATGAAGCCTCTCATTTATAGATTATCAAGTTGAAAGAATGCATATGAGAGAGAAATGTGGGATAAAAAACAAGCCAATGAGATGAGGACACTTGTCATCATGTGATAGGCCAATGGATGTGCAAGATTTGGGAAGAGTGCCCATGAGAGGGAAAATTTGAATTCAAATTTTGCAATAAATTTTGAGAGGGGGACAAGAAAAACAGCAATGAATGCAATGTTGGACTTGTCATGTTGAGGGAAAATGAGGTTTTTTAATAAATCAATAAAATTGATTTATTTGTGCAAGTGGAGATATCTAGAGGATGCAAGTGGGTGAGATTAGTATTTAATCAGGGTTAGATTAAATAGATGATGATTAGACTAGTTTGGCTTTCATGATTTAAATATTTGATTTATTTAAATCAAAAAATGATGAAATATGGATTGGATTTAATTAAATAAATGTTTGATCTATTTAATTAAAGGGATGATGTTTGATTTATTAAAAGGCTGATGATAATGTTTATTTGATAAATGACCTTAGGAAATGAGATTATTTAATGAATGGATGAAAGTGATGAATGGGCCTAATGTGAGACCTAATTTGACTGAATCTGATCGAATGCATAATGTTAATTTTGCATGTCTAAACTCATAAAAGCAATGGGATGCTCATTTCCCTCATAAGACTTTTGAGTCAACATTCCTACACATGAATGGTCCGAAGCAAATGAATAGATATAGAATGGCTTACTGTAATTAGGACTTACCAATACTGGAGCATCAGCAATGGCTCTTTTGATCTTTGCAAATGCTTCCTTCACTTCTATAGTCCATTTGACCTTGGTATCTTGCTTCAACATAGCAGTTAATGGCTTCACGATTTCAGCAAACCCAGTGATGAATTTTCTGACGAAGTTGATCTTGCCAAAGAAGGATTTCATCTCCTTTTTGCTAGCAAGTGGCTGAATCTTCAGTATGGCTTCCACCCTTTCTGGATCAATAGCAATTCCCTTTTTAGATATGACATGTCTGAGCAGCTTTCCTTCTGTTACTCCGAAAATACACTTTTTAGGATTCAGGGATATGTCGAATTCCCTACACCTTTGAAACACCTTGTGCAAATCAGAGATATGGTCCCCTCTATTTTTTGAAAAGACAGTTAGGTCATCCATATAAATAATGATGCACTTGCCTATGATATCCTTGAAGGCAATATCCATAGCCCTTTGAAATGTAGCCCCTGCATTAATGAGTCCAAAAGGCATCCTCCTATAGGCAAAGGTACCCCATTTAGTTGTAAAAGCAGTCTTGTGCCTATCTTCGTATTGAACCATTACTTGGTTGTACCCTGAATAACCATCCAGGAAGGACATCATCTAAGATCCATTAACCACTTGAAGTACTTCATCTAGTGAAGGGACTGGATAGTTATCCTTTTCTGACGACCTGTTTAAGTTCCTGAAATCAATGCAGAGCCTAATTTTTCCATTCTTTTTCCTTACTGGAACCAAGTTAGCCACCCATGTTGAATGCTTCACGAGAAATATAATTCTGGCCAATAATAATTTCTAAACTTCTTTCTGTATAAGTGGTTCCATTAATGGGTTGATAGGTCTTTGTCTCTGCCTAAAAGGTTTGGCACTTGGCTTCAGGGGTATAGTGTGAATTATGATTGATGTATCATAGGTCTTCAAGTCCTCATAACTCTAGGCTACAATATCCAAAAAGCTATGCAGGGCTTCAATTATTCCTTGTCTTTCTTCTAGAATGCATACTTTGCCAATGAAAATGTTCTTAGCATTGTCCTCAGTTCCCAAGTTGTAAGTGTCACATTGTCCATTGATGGGCTCTTTCTTTGACTCTTGTTCCTGATCTCTGATCTTATCCATATCAAAAAGTCGCTTTAACTGTACCATTCCCCTTGGAATAGTATTAGATTTTAGATTCATTACTCCCTCCAAATCCAATTCTGCTTCCTGGAGTTCTGTTTCATCAAAGATTTGAGAAGCAAAAATGTCTGTGTTTGTGATAAAATTCAAAATGTGTTTGTCATCTTCGAATACCTGAAAGTTAGTAACATTATCTGGAATTGATGGCACGGGATTCAATTCTACAGTGAACTTCTTCAAACCTGACAAAGATAAAGGCTACATAGTGCTTGTTGCCTGAGCCAGTGAATCTGCAATTTGATTCTTCTGCCGTGGTATTAGTTGAATATTGAAAGCATCAAATCCCTCAATGAGGTCCCATACTCTATGCCTATAATTAGTCATTCTCCTATCATGGCATGAATATTGTTTTCTTACTTGATTAATTACTAACTCAGAATCACCAAAAACTTGCAGAATCTTAACCTTCTTCTTGAGTGCCATAAGAAGTCCATGAATTAACACTTCATACTCCGCTATGTTATTGGTGCAATGAAATTGAAGTCTATGGGCTGCAAAGAAGTTTTTACCTTTTGGGATGATCAATTCGAACCCAGCCCCAGCTCCATGCTTGGATTTAGATCCATCAAATCTGAGGGTCCAACACTCAGTAGTTGCAGTCTTCTTCATTACATCCTTTGACCCTTGTTTGCTGGACGGTTCCTTGGACAGTATAGGTTTCTTTCCTTGATATCCTTCCTGAGGGTTTTGTACATCTGTCTTAATAGCCTGGGTTGGATTTAGGAATTTTTGTACACGTTCTACTGTTGTCTGGCATAAACAACACTCTAACTCTGAATGGGAAGCATTATGAACTCTACACTAGTTTGGCAAGAGCAACTCTTCAAAGCTTGTCCTTCTGCCTAGGTGAATTTGACTTTCAACACACTGTTTAATGAATTCCTGGAAACTGTCTAATAGGCTAATCTGATTATCTTCAGATTCTTCCTCTTCTTTAATAGATTCTGTCAGGATAGTAGTATTGCTAGAATCTGCCTCTGTGCCAGCAGACATCATATGTAACATTAATACCTCCTCTGAGTCTGACTCCTCATACTGAGTTGACAGCATATAATTTCCCATACCTACTTCCGATATTAGAACTTCAGTTGAAGAATTTTGGTACTCCGTAATCATGTATTTCATTCTTGGTTCTCTCTCAATTTTGATCTGATTCGGTACTCCTTTCCAGGGAAGCTAAATGTGGGAGTGATCAGTATACACATATCAATTCAAGGCCTTAGTAAAATCTCTTCCTATAATCAAGCCATACGCATCAGGGATATCAACTACTTGAATATTGATAACCTGTTGAATCCTTGGGTCAGAAGCTATCTGCATGTGAATCATGTTTAATTCTCCCACCACATTTACTTCAGTTCTATCCAACTGGGTTACCTTCTTCTGAGAGTCAGCAGGTGTAATCCCTAAAGCTCCACAAACTCCAAATGGCATCACATTGGTGGAAGCACCAAAATCCAGTAAACAATTATGTAGATTCTTACCGAATATGCGTACAGAGATCAGAAATGGTGGGATTTCTGTCTTCTCTTGAAATAAAGTTGGCTGAGTATCTATTTGAGCCACTTGAATCTTGTCCTTTTCCTTTCCTTTATCTCTAGGGGGAAAGTTAGTCCGACTGTGGACCTAATTTTGTGTCTTCACAGACTGAGAGTTAAAAATCTTGTTGTTATCGTCACTAGAAGGTTTATCCAAAGACACTGGATGTGCATCATAAGTAACTAAAACTGCCTTCCTAATTGCGGGGAACCTCAATAACTCAAATGCTGAAAGATTTACCTTTAATTTCTTGAACTCCTTAGTGACATAAGAAGCCATTTTCTCCTCACTCATATAAGTGGAGACTTCCCTAGAAGGTTCGTCCACCTTGTCTTTACCTTCTTGAACAGTCTTTTCCCTTTGTGGGTCAATTTGAACTTGTCTTTCCTTCGAGAGGTACTGTCTGGAAACATGTGGATAGGACGGATTATTACTAGCATTAGGATCTGGAGGGGTATTGAAGTTATTGGGAGGAATCAAGGTGGTAAAAGTTCCTCCAGCCTACGGGTGCCTATGAGGCATGTCTCTTAAATCATATCCTTTACCCTGCCTCTGGAACATCTGTACTTCTTCAACACAAGCTTCTTCACTATCAAGGGGGCCATTATCATTCATTACTTCTTCATTAAATAACTGGGCCACTTCATCTCCATTACAAATCTGATCTATTTTCCCTTCCTGAGAACCAAATTACACCTCTGGTACATTTTCCTTACTTGCTGGAAAGGGAGCGTGATTTAATACTAGCACAGGAGAATCATAAGAGGTGGAGAGAACGATCTCCTGTCTATTTGCATTATTGTCCACCTCATACTGGAAGATGGAGGCTACAGTTTGGAACTCTGGACATTCTAACTCCAAATGCTGGCTTGTCTTATAGAGCCTACACCATCCTGATAGCACAACTTCAGCCAGATATACAGCACTAGGAGGCTTGTCTTGACTGACTGGCTGATTTGCAGATTGGTTAACAATTTGATTAACCGGTTGATCCAATGGGGTGGCAACTCCTCCATTATTAGGTTCTGTATTCCATGTCCTACTCTATCCCTATGACTGCCTCTTATCAAATCTTGACCCACTACCTTGTCCTCTGTCAAAATTCTGTCTCCTATCATTATTGAACCCTCTGTCATTGTTGTAAACCCCTATCCTGATTATATCGCCTGTCGTTGTGGAATCCTCTTTCGTTACACTGTCCTCTGTCAAAATTCTACCCTTGTGGAAATTCTCTGTTCTGATTGGACTGTATATTCTTCTGAGCAGCTTGTAATTGGTTGTTTTGATTCCTTAAATAGGTCACCTCTAGGTTTAGCTTCTTTATCTGTTCAGCCATTTCATCAATCCTTGCCTTATTTGGATCTCCATAAGGAATTTGACTCGGATTACTCTGAGGAGAAACAGGCATCGTAGCAGATCCTATTGACTAATGCAATACTTTAGAATTCTACAAATAGGTGGGGAAACTAGTTGGCTGTGACTGATACACAGGTTGGTTAACTTGCTACTGGGGAAAATTCATCACAGGAGAGACCTGAGTCATAGGGAGACCAGGATGTGGCACCAAAGGTAATTGAGGTACCAGATTTATGATTGGGGTATGATTGGTAAGTGCCTGATTTACTGCCTGAACCTGATTGGGATGTGCAACTAGTCCTAATGAAGGCAATGGTCCAGTCAAGTGTTGTCTTAAATCTGTGCTAAGCTTAACAGCTTCTGTATAGGCATCAGTTAGGGTAGCTGGAGGATTGGGTCTCCACTTCAAAAAGGTGGTTGTCAGACTATCCAAGGCTTCATAATAGACTCTTAGGGCTATATTATTGTCTAAAACATAAGGATCTTGAAGTCTGGTGTATGCACGGTGGAACCTATTATTGAAACTGGATATTGGTTCATTAACCTCTCTCTTTACTTTGGTGAATTGTAGATATAATTCATTGGCACTGATGGGTATTCTGAACTTTTGTAAAAAAGTAGTTTCAAGATCATTCCACTTAAGAATTGATCTAGATGGGAGGTGATTGTACCAGTAAAAAGCCTCTTCTCCTAGCAAATAAGGAAACAACCTACAGGCAACATCCTCATGAACAATCCCTCTATCTTTGAGATAGGTTTGGAAAATCCTTATGTGCTCCTCTGTAGTCCTGTTTGGGTCATTAACAGGGAATTTTGAATAGAAGTGATCAGGGTTTTTTGGAATTACATTGTAAGCATTGAAAAACAAAGGAGATGGATTATTAGCAAGAAAGGCCATTGGCAAAAGTGGGGGTGGTGGTCGTTGTTGGTTAACGATAGGCTAGGAGCTGTTGAATGGGAACTGCCTTAGGGATGGGTATGGCTTCAACATCAGGGAGTGAAGATGCGAACGATATGGGTGAAGGGATGGGTGATGATGATTCTCCCCTTTCTCGAGTCCTTCTTGACCTAGTGGGGAACTGTAATTCCTGTAAATCTTCTTCTCCTGGGGTAGATCTGGTATTTCTCCTATATCTCTCAGGAGAGATGGCGTTTAAGAAACGATCCAGTGTGCTCATTCAAGCCCTCCTTCTAGCGCCAATTTGTTGATGGTGTTTTTTGCATAGCAACAACTTAGACATAATACAATATCCTATCTCTCTTGAAAGGTAATCTTCAACAATAAATTACTGAAAATCACCCCAAGGTCTCTCGAGTGTCAGGTCATGACAATGCATAGACAACTCGGATAAAATGTGAGATGCTAGTAATCACAATCGGACCTTATTACAAGCAGACTGTATCCTTCCAATTTATCAGATCTTGTAGTGTGATGATCTTAAATCCTAAATCTAATCAAATGATAAAAAAAATAACAAAAGATAAGGGTGCAAAGAGAAGTGATGAAACCTAAATTATTTCTAAGATGAGCAATGCAAATGACAGATATCTAGAATGGACCAATCTCAAATAACCAATTATTGCTTAACCCACAATGCAATATCACAAGAACGGTGCAATCTTCTAAGGTATATAGATCTTCAAATCGTAGATATTCATCCACAATCAAACTAAGCACAAATAAATATACGATCCAGGTTGACTTCACTAGCCTACTACAATCAGATAGTTACTGGGAGTATAGACCAGAGATTGCTACAAACATTCCAACTATGAAATCATGAACATCATTCACCAAACTAATCCAACTCTAAACAATAAATCCTAAATCTTTAAGCAATTTGAAAGATGAAACATCAAGAACCATGCAAGATAAACTAACACAAGAGATTTCACTAGGAAAACCACAATGCCTTCAATTGTATTAGAGTACCAAAATGTTGCAACAATTCCACTGTTCTATTACAATATTTGCTTCAAGAAATTGACTATTATCCCTACTACAAAATGCTCTAGCTCTTTTTTGATCTAACTTGTCTCTATTATATTTCTAGCTAATCCTTACAATGAGGGAAGAATGCCCTTTATAGCAAATTCTCAAAACATGTCGGCCCAGCCAAACATTTACGAAATAAAATAATAACCAAAACAAGTCAGCCTCAGGAATTTCAAAATAAGGTACACATTAAATGTCGATACATCATCAAGGTCAGCCCAAATACAGTCCCCAATGTAGCCCAGATTAACACATGCCCTATAATAATAGGGAAGCACAAATCTCAAAATGGGCATTAACTACTGCCTCCCTTATCCTTGTTCTGATCCTGAACCTTCAAAAATAATTTATCTAGCTCGGAGACAGGTGGAAAAGGAAAAATCTTGAGCCGACATTCAATGGCGCCAATCTCCTCTTTTGACTATTTAACAATTTTGTTCCAATCATCTTTGTGCGCCTGTACTTATCCATCACTGCGAAGTAGGTTGCTACATCATCTAGTTGGTGCCCTATTATAACATTTTTGAAATCTAGAGTATAAACATCATGCCACCATTCTCTTAATTGTTCTAGGCTTAGGTACTTAGGAGCAATCTTCCTCCTACCAGTCATTATCTCAAAAAATGCAATACATCCGTCATAAACTATAGTTAGGTCACCATCTATCTGCTTCTTTCATTTATGGATCTTTTTGATGGCCTTCTGTCAAATCTGTAAAGCCTCAAACCATTCCCAAGGCTCATTAAGTCTGGAGGAAGGATCCCATCTACAGCCAACTGATCTTTCCCATATTCCATGATCACTTTAGGTCTCTACAATAGAAGGTCGATATCCTCCTTGTTTTGAGATAGCACATGTTCTAACAAGTCCTTGGCTCTTACTACATCCTTTCCGACTGAAAGAATTTCCTTTATTGCATTATCTCCCTTCATTTGTACATCCTTCAACCAATCCATTGCAGTTTGGGTAGAAGCCTTCATCCTTTCAATTTCAAAAATAGTCTCTTTGGGCAGGAAACCAACAGTAGCAGAAGAAGATGGGTGTAGAGATTGCAAAGGCTTCATCACATCTTCTAGACATTTCCTAAGCATTTCATTTTCCCTTTTAAGCTCATGTTTGGACTATGTCTCCTTCCTTAGTCTTCCAATGATTACTGCACTGGATCCTTCATATTCCTCAATATCCTACTCCATAGAGGCCAGTCCAATATTAAAAGTTTGCACATTATTATCTTTTCCAGTAACCTCTTCTTTGCTCTTATGAGCAGTAGGGGTGGTAATATGGATGACCCTGTTACTCGCTTCATCCCTTTCTATCCTTGAAACTACCTTAGCCATCTTTTTCTTCTTTCATTTACCAATCTTGGTCAACATCTCATCCCAGTCAAGAGGGGTGTCCTCAATAATGACTTGTTTTTTCCTTGTAATCTCCTTTTCTAGCCAATCCGGGACAGCAGGGTCCACCCAGATTTCTTCTGTCTTAGATTCCTCATGTTGTTCTAATGTTTCATCCTTTCCTTTCTCAGGGGACTGATCACCTTGGTCACCCAATTCGGGCTCTTCTTCGTGCAGAGGTGATGGGGTTCTAACAGGGATATCCTCCTTCTCAGGGGATCCATTACCTTTGCTGCTAGCTGAAGAATCTTCATATTGTACCAGTGGAGAAGGGTTCCTTTCAATATCTTCAACCTCAAGTTCAGTTGCTGCACCAAAGAGTTCTCCTTCCTTAAATGGTTCAGTTTCTCCACTAGTTTCTTACTCTTGATGTGTTGTCTACTCAGGTGAACTTGGTGAAGGAGAAGTAGCCTTAGGTTGCTCCACAACTAGTGCCTTTAGAAGAGGATCCATCTTTTGCATAGCCTCCTTAGGAGATGGAGTTCTTGATCTCCTTGAGTAAACTCTGGTCTTCTCTCCCGAGCTTTCTACATCAACCACCGAAGTCTCATCTTTAGAAGTATCTTGGCCCTTTCTCTTTGAAACCCTAATTGTCCTTGCCTTCTTCGGTTGTGGAGGAGCGTCTTCTTCTTCTACCCTTTCAAATTCCTCCTCTTCAGAAGAATTGCCTATCTTCAAAGTTCAACTTCTTTTCTTTCCCTTTGGCTTTCTTTTTTGTTCCGGATCACTTTCCTTTGGGCCTCTGACTTTAATTTTGAAGGGTGAGCTGACTTTAGTTTTCCCTGTGGGATCAACTTCCCTGGATTCTTCCGAGGTGGACACAGGATTTAGATTTCCCATTAAATTGAAGGTACAGGGTACCTTCTCACTTTCTAACCCCCAAACTTTGTGCTACAACCACGATTTGGTAAACTTCATGATAGGGGCCATTAGGTCTTCCAACTCAGTTACCTCATCATCAGCCCAGTTTATCTCTCCAATTGATCTGTCTTTGACAGACTCATATGCATGATCTTGCACTAGATTCTCATCATCCTCTAACTGGTCAGGGATCAACTTAACATTGTACAATCTAATCACATCAACAAGAAGCCTAGAGTACCTTTTCTTCCTTGCCTCAAAATCATCTTTAATGTTTGCCTAGTAATCTTCTATGTCATCCTTGTGATGGTATTCTTTGGTGGCCTTCTTCTATGCTTCCCTGGTGATATCAAAGTTTGTCCTCTTGGAGTGGAAGGAGAAATCATAAGCTGCCAATTCATCTCCTGCTGCATGCTCCGATTGGATAGAAGGGCATACCTCAGCTATACCAATTTTGAGAGGGAAATCTCCACCAAAACCTTTTTTATGCTTTTCCTTTTTAACAATTGCATCAAATTCACATATCTGTCTCACAACTTCCAATAGCACAATATGATCAATAGGGTACCTAGATAACCTATATGGGGCAGCTTGGCATTCATCAATTCTGATGTAGGAGAAGGTGGGAAACTGAATGAACCAAGCTCCATACTTCTTTATCAACTCCTTTGCTCCATCAGACAATCTCACATGCTCCGCATTTTGAAGCAGCCTAGTGATATGCATTGTAAATGCATCATTGGATCTTCTGAAATCTTGATGTCCTAAGTGCAATTTCAGGTATATGTCATAGACTATATCTTGTCCAAATGTCCCTTTTGGATTCAAACCCCTGTATGGGTAGAATCTAGCCAACACATACATCACATAGGAAGACACGGTAAACTTCTTTGTTTCTAGGACATCCCTCAGTTGTTTATCAATCACAGCACTGATGAGTCCATCCCAATGATAATTAGTACCTTGTTCGATTTTGTTGATCACATGAACCATCCAATTTTTCAACACTCTGGCACTCTTCAACCCGGCCACTCTGCTTAATAGTGTGATCGCATCATATATGTCTGATCTGAATTTGACTCTGTGTAATTGCTTGGGAAGTTTGGAAAAATGCGGTTTTGGTTTCTCCAACCAAGAATTAATCATTTGCTGGGCTTTAGTGGGATCATTTTCATAGTAGGTTTTTTCTAAATCCATGTTCAAGGCACATACAGATGGCAACTTCGGCATGTCAAAATCTTGGGCAATAGAAATAGGATTGAAATTTTCCAAGACTCTCCCTTCGGAACTAACGACCCTCTATGTGTCAAAATCATACTGTCGTGCACACTGTAGTATCAACTCATAGCACTGGATTGCAGGAGGGAATCCTGCCACATGGACCAATCCAGACTTCATCATTCCATTCCTCAAGACCAATAGATCCTTCTGGGCCATTCTCACCTTGAATTCCTCATACCTCCATGCTCCTACATTAGTGTCGGAGACCTCTGACCATACAGAATATATCTTATTGTCAGGCAACTGACTCTTGGTATCCAATCTAATCTTTCTGCCTCTGAAATGGAAGACCCCTCTGTATCACCTTTAGACTTTCCTGCAACAGCTTTGCTTGATTCAGCCTTCATTCACAAAAGAACCCCATAAGCATCCAATTATCATACATATTCCAATCAAAAGGTTAACATAAAACCACATGAAACAATTAATATCCGTCATCAATCATTAATCCTTGAAAATCCAGAAAATGAAGCAATCCGGGAAAATTGGGTAAATCGGGAAAATTCAGTCGGGGCGGAATTTAGAGAAATCCGACCTAGACGGATTCTGGTTGCCAAGTCATCATTCACCAAATAATTCATTAGTACAGGCAAGGATCTATGTAATTATCATGAAATTCATCCATTAGCAGCCAGAAATCACCATTTAGCACTTACTCCACCATCCCCTAACCTCAAAAATCAGAAAGGAAATGGAACTAGGCAAGAAACCAGAAAAATCTGGACAGGCCGGATTTCTGCGAATGAATCAAGACTCTAGGACTCTGCGGACTTGGAAAAAACTGGGAAAATCCGGATGCATGGAAATTCCATGGACAGCTCAGAAACTTGACGATCGCCGACACGCGAACCATCAATCGAATGATCACGCCAACCTCCCTATTTGGATTCTAATGGTCTCAAAATCAATGCCAACAAGCAAAACCTCAAATGCACATGAATTTGAGCTTCAAAAGACTTCCGAATGACTAATCCTCGAGCTGAAACAATGATGCCCTAAATCCAATAGCCAGACCCCCGCCATGAAAGCCAGGGTAAACTTAAAATTTCAAAAAACTATCATTGAAACGATCAATCAAAGTGCACAAGGATCTCTCAAGGTATGAGCAGGTTGGGCTAGACATAAAACATGAAAATTGTGATAACCCTACCAAACCTGATAAATTTGGGCAAATGAGCCGAAACCCTAATCTTCACAAAATATATTGAATTGCTCGCAAAGAAGGCAAAGTCCTACCCAAGCTTATCTACAAGAATACATCCGACACTCAATTGATAAACGAAAGCATGCATAGTGTGGGTGATAAAATCCGGTGGAGAAGTAGGTCGAACCCTAGCTCGATAAATACAAAATGATAGAACAAGCAAAGGCCGACCCAGAATGACTATCAATCGACTCAAAAGATTGGATGAAAGTGCAAACAAAAGGAGGGGCCAGCAACGACTTACCATGGATGGGTCTGGATGAAGCTCGAACTCAAAGGAGGTGACTGGAAAATCGTATGCCCTAGTGATGAAAAACTCAACCAGCACTCAAGCAAATCACTCACAAGCAACTCGAATTCAACAATCAAAACCTCAAATGAAGAATCCCAAACTTCAGAGCATATAACAAGTAAATAATGAAATCAAAATGATGCTCAAAAGCCTTTAAATCTATCCACACTCGCGTTTGAGCGAAGGTACTTTGAGCATTAATGAGCGACAAGACGTATCAAGGAAATTCAGAAACCCGAGCCCAAAATGGAATTATGGAAAAAACCAAGCCAGATGGATAATCCAGATGAACACGAATTCTGCGGGAATGACAGAAGCCAGGGTTTTAATGAAGTTCAGGATTTTAATGCAGTTCAAGAAAATCCGCTCGGCTCAAAAATCCTGGATTCAAGCAGAAACCCGGATTTCAAAAAATTCAGCAATAAACGGACAATGATCCAGGGTCCAAGAAAATCCGCCAGAGCTGGCAAATCCCGGACCCGGGTCAAAACCCAGATTTCGACTAAAACCAAAGTTTAACCAATTCAAGTCTCAAGGTAAGACCAAAGCTAGCAAGACCAACATCTTAAGACCTTAAAAAGCAAATTTCATAAAAAACAAAGGTCAAAAGACATCATGTAAAGAGGGCCCCTACTCCAAGTGGGGCGTGTGTGCAAAACTGCACAACAGTAATCAATTCTTCAAGTTCTTTTTTGTTGTTTTCTATTTTCCCTAAAATATTTTCTTGTGTTCATACAAGATGTCTATGAATTGAGGGATGATATTGATGTTCTTGTTCATGAGGGTATTCATGAGGAGGTGATTGAGTATTTTCAATATTTGGAGGTGGAGATTCATTTCCTATAAATTAAAAGAAATTTTAATTGAAAACCCTAATTCAATCTACAATTTAATTCAAATTTGAAACTAAAAAACCAAAAATACGTACCTCTTTCACCTCTACGATGTCTTGACAACATCCTCATGAAGATTCACAAGCTCCAAGTGAAAAAATTATAGGCTATTTAATGAGTGTGGGTTGGGAAGGGGAAAAAATACAACATTTGAAATGATGAACAACAAAATGAGGGTAATAAGCTTGGGTTTTTTTTATGCGAACTTTTTAATTTGGCGAGTGCCAAATGGTTCAAGACATTTGACACTCACCAAATGGGCTTGGTATGACCAAGCCTTAGGCTTATCCATCCAGGCCATTTGGTGAGTGTCAAATTTGGCACTCACCAAATATGCAATTTCAACAAAAAGATGAATGTTGCATCTTTTTTGTGTCACATCTATTTGCAACACTTACCCATCTATGGACTATTGGAGTTATGTTGAAGGCTTGTATATTTGGGGACACTAGTTCCTACATGAAAAATACATAGTCATATACATATTTGTGGCTACAAAAAATTGACACACAAGCTACCATACAAGTTTGTAGCCATAATTTCTTATCTAAAGGCCCTATAGAATAGAAAATGATTGGGGAAAATTATACACTTTTCAAGCTACAAAAGAGAAAAGGTATTCTCCCACCCCATACTCAAATTGGAAATTTCATAATTTGGGGTCTTGAAGGATATGGAAGAGTGGGAGATATTGTTTTCCAAGTGGGATTGAGATTTTCCATTGAGATAAGATATGATATTAAAGGCTTCATCAATAAAATGAGGTGATAAATAGGGCTTTCTATGTATGATTACCAATTTTATGAACATCAGGATCTTGCCAAGAGTAGCAAGGATGAGGTTGAGAAAAAGACTAGAATTAATTATTTCAAAAATTAAGAGAATTGAAAGAAAAATATTGGAGGCCAACCCTTAGATATTCAAAGGATTTCTTATGGAATGTATTTTTTTAGTGAGATATTATTTCGTGGGAATGTGTAGAAAATATTAAGTACTCATATGAGTACATATGTACATTGAATATATACATACATACTAACATGAGTACCATACCAATGTATGATTATCTTTATAGGGAAATTATATATGTATCCCATATATATTAATGTATATATAATAATAGTTGTTTATGTAATTTCATGTTTCTTTTAATTGAGAAAAGATGGGACATTGTTTTAGAAACCAAGAAAGCAATGCCCATGTTTGAAATTTAAGTTTATTATCTAGAATCAACTTATATGAATATTAAATGATTGAATCATTATGTCATGAATGATAAAGATAGGTCTTGCTTGAAATAACATTGAATCTTGTTATCCTTACTATATTTGTAAATATAGATCTGTGAAAACTAATTTTTGATAACTAGTTTGAGAAAGAGGTGTGTGAGGATATGATGCATGTTATCATCCTAATTTATTATTAAATTATTTGGCTAAAGTAACGAAAATAATTGTTTGCATTGTTGGTTCACTATGTCTAAAGTTGCAAATCAATAAGATATATATCATACTTAGCTAGAAGGTATCTAAAGTTGCACGAAAGATTATTTTTATTAGTACACAACACTAGTTCTCAGATGACATGGTGACCTTGGATTTCGCTGTCCATCTATTAATATCGTGAAGGGTAGGACCACTTCTTGTTGGAAATTGAGTGGGGGATCATGGGTCTATGGTTGGAGGAAAAGAACTCGAATAATTCTCTCCCTCTAGCAGTTGAGATGTCAAAGACATGATTTATTAGAGGCAACATTTATGATTTCCACTTGATATTGTACTATTTTGATACATTATTTTGTAAAGATGTAATACTCAAAATTTAAACATGTTTTCATATTTAAAAATAGATTTATTGTGTTTCTTTAGTTTGATTGATAATTAAACTTGGATAATGAAACTAACTTACAAAGACATGAATTCTATGTTAAAGATCAAACCGTTCTCTTATTTTTTTATTCAAAGATATAGTGTTTTCTTCTAGTGGACCAGTTGGGTTCATAATGTTCGTGTTTACATACATCATGGGGGAAAAGTTGGTTCCAACTCCATGATTTCTTATACATCACAATCCCTTTTGTAACTCACATAATGTGTACATTTTGTAGGGGTCATAGTGCTTCTAGCTCTACACCCTAATACACTATGGTAGACTCTACACAAATTTAAACTTTATTACTTCATATTTACAACAACCTAATGATGAGTTCTTAAATTTATAGGTACATTCAATAATGATTTTATGTGCAAGTAGAAACTAACAACATGGATTCATAAGTATGTGAAGATAAAAGGGTATAAATCAACATCTAACCCCATATACTAACATGTTTTTTTTTAATTTTCCTTACTGCATATTTGAATTTGTTATGCATGAATCACGAAGATTAACATGTACACCGAAGTGGGGTAAAGGAAAGGGATAAAATTGTATATTCTACACTTTGAAATCTTTTTCTTACACTAATTTGAACACTTGTTGTAAATATATTATCTCAGTGCTCCATTCATTGACCCCATTCCTCAATCCACTACCTAAATCTACTTATCAAATACCTTGGTCAAGATTGATACGTACCTTTAAGTATCCTACTAGCCTAGATACTATGATACATAATGCAATCCAATTTGTAAGCTAGGCTACATGTCATGGTATAGTTTGCTAGATTCAAATTTTAAGTTTGTTTCTTCCAAAAATAATTTTATGAAATATGGTCATTATCTTGTAGCCTAATGCACCAAATATCTTGAGCTATAAGAATAAAAACATGTATTTTTTCTACAGTATTCAAGATTGGGGATATGAGTGGGCAAGTACTATGATCGATGAATGAGCTCTACTAGGGTTTTTTGAATTTATGGTCACTCTTGCATTTTCTCATGTCATACCACACCTTAGGTGCATGGTTTTTCATTCTCTGTGTTGTATGGCCACATTTATTGCAATTTTTTAGTTGTTTTATTATGCCTTTGATTGACTCCAACCCAACAGTTCTTGCTAGTGTTCTATGAGGTAAGTATTTTGATTCTCTGACAGATGTGGTTTTACCCATCCTGGATTTTGATTTTGCATGTTGATGGTTAGAGAAACATACTCTCGTTGGTTATTTTTTTGGGAGGAATCCACCTGAAAGTGTACTTAAAGAATGGGTTCAAAAGTCCTGGGTCCCTCATGGGGTCTACCTTGATATGGTCCGAAATTTGACCAAAGGTTTTTTGCTTTTTCACTTTGCAAAATTCAATCATGTTCAAGCAATCCTGAACCATGGTCCTTGGTATGTTGGGTCCTCTTTGTTGTTTTCTAACCTTGGTCCTAAGACTTTACCATCTCTAATGACAACAAGTTACGGGTTCCAGTCTAGATTGAATTTCCTAGTTTACCCTTTCCTTTTCTTCACTTTTTACAACATATCACCTCCTACATTGGGAGGGTCATTTGTGTCAAACCCAATTGGTTCTTTCAAGCTCTCCCTCAAAAGCGAGTATGTATTGAAGTTGAAATTTCTTAGAACTTGAAAGAGTCCATTAATACTCAAATTGGTAGCTTTAGACATACCTAGAAGGTGACATATTTTAATTCTCCCAACACTTGTTATCGATGCCAATCTATTGATCATAAGATCAAGGATTACCCTCTTGTGGTCCCCCACACTTAGTCTCTGCCATGGGAAGCTGAAAATACCCACCAAGTGGAAGGTTCTATTACCAAACAAGAGGAAAAATGGACAACAATTATCAACCAAAAAAATAATTCCAACAACTCATGGGTGGTTTCCAAATCCCTCGAGCCATTTGTTGAAGTTTCAAACCCTTCAATGAAGGGGAAAGAGGCCCAAGAAGCTTCTAACAATATGCTAGCTTGGACACAACCCTCTACCACTCCTCAACATTCCTTTGTTATGAAAGCTCAATTGGCTGTGAATCCTCCTATGTTGGGAATTCATAGAAGATCACACAGTCCTTCTCGACCTCTTGAAGGAGAATTTATCATTTCCTCCAATTTAGATTGGGACAATCCCACCTGAATTTTTGCAAAATCGCTTTTCCTCTTTGGAAGAGTAGGACTTCATCAACATGGTCGAGTCCTTAACATGAATTTTCTCTCATGGAATGTTCGAGGTCTGACATACCTCTCTAGGAAGTATTCTGTTAGGGATACTCTTCAAAATTTTCCTAGAATTGATGTTTTATGTCTCTAGGAAGTTAAAGTTGTTGGTTTTTTGCTTGCTTCATCTTGCAGAACTATTTGGCTAGCAAGTAAAATGTTTTGTTTTGATCATGAGGTTGGGTATGGTGGTTTTGTCACCCTTTTGTCTCCAAAATGGCACATGCTCATGTGGTTGATCATGGGTATGACCCCATACACTGGATCGTCTAGGTTCTTCTAAAAATTGATAATCATTCCTTTGGGATTATTAATGTTTATTCCTTGAATGATGCTATTGAAAGATCTCTTCTTTGGTGATGAATTGTTGACTCATTTCTTGTGGCTACCTAGATCCTTTGTGGAGACTTTAATATGATTGAGGTGGTGTATGGAAAAGAGGGTACTTTTCCATTCAGATGGGTAGTCGGTGAAAGAGAAGCATGGTTTTACAAGTGCAACAATTTGGGTCTTTTCGACCCTAATATTGACTACCACCATTCTCATTCAAGCTCTAGCACACTTGGTGCAATTTTTGATTTGGGTCTGACATAGTCATTAAGAATATTGATCATGCCATGATCTCTGTGCAATATTTCTTTTATTTTTCTAGCTCCTCCCCACTTTTGATTAAGCCATTAATGGACGTCACATTGTCAAATTATTTCTCCATTTATTTCTGCATTTAATGGCAAGTGGGGTAGCCTCATGCCAATAGGACCCAGTTATTTTTAAATACCTCTTTGTTGCATCACTAGCCCATGTTGGCCCACATTAGAACTATTTGGAATCTTGTATGTAGACATGTCCACTCAACTAGCTAGATCAAGTGGTGGAATGATGCCATCACCTATACCGTGAGGTTTCTTCACATCTATGGGTGCTAGCTAGCTATATTTCACAAATGATCTTATGAGTTGACCACACTTGATCTTTGTAAAGCCATTGAGACTTTAGCGGCTGCCCCTTTTCTCCTTCTCTACAAGTCAGGGTTGCAGAGTTGAGACATCAAAAGCAAGTTGTTGATAATTATGCGACTAGAGGGGCACAAATCAAAGCCAGATTACACTAGCTCAAGATTAGGGATCGTGCCTCGAAAGAGTTCTTTCTATATTTTTGTGCCAGACACTCTTCACCTGGAATCAAGTGAATCAAAGATCACAATTTAATGTGCTCTAAGAGCTGATTGACATTCTCCAAGCATTTGTTAGATGCTATGAGAAAGTTTTCATAGCCCAAGATTACACACCAGAGAGAAATAATGTGCTCTAGGACTGCCTTGTTGTTGTGCCAACCAGACTTTCTATAGCTTAGAAATCCTTTTGTGAGAAATTACTCATGATTGAAGACCTCAAAGAAGATATGAGCATTATGGCTGATGATAAAGCTTTGGGAATTGATGGGTTCCCGTGCGAGTTTTACAAATCCCTTTGGGAATGTGTGGGAAGTGATCTGTATAAAGTTTACCTTGAAGCTTTTCATTCTAATTCCCTAGGTAATCTCATCAAAAAAGGTAATATTAAATTCATATCTAAATTTGGTGATCTCAAGGATATTTGCAACTGGTGGCTCATCGTGCTCCTCAATGTTTCCTAAAAAATAATAGCCAAAGCCCTTGCTTTAAAAATATATCATCTCTTGCCTCAGATTGTGTGCCTTGAATAGTTTGGTTTCATTAAATCCAAGTTCATCCTAAAAAAACATAATTGTTGTCTGGGAAGGTATGGAGTGGGCGAGATGCTCCAATCAAAAAGCAATTTTCAAGAAAATTGATTTTGCTAAAGCTTATGACCACATTGAGTGGCCTTTCATTTTGGCTATGCTTTTTGCACTAGGCTTTGGCCCTAATTCCATTCAGTTTGTGAAAATTTTGTTCTCTGAAGCTTCTACTTGCATCACCATTAATGACTGCCAATCCCAATCCTTTAGTTTGTTTCGCTTCATTTGTTAAGGTTGTTTGCTTGTCTCCTCGTTTTCTATGTTAGTTGTTGAGGGTTTTGGATACCTTCTTGCTCACTCCATTTATTGGGGGATTGTCTAGGGAATTGCTCTGCCTAACTCACAACGTTAGCTTGTCGATGGCCATTGTGCTAATGATTCCTTCCTTACCTTGCTAGAAGAAGAAAATAATGTCAAATCTTTAGAGTAAGTTTTTGGATTCAATTGTCAAAGCTTTAGAGTAAGCTTTAGAAGAAGAAAATAATATCAAAGCTACTCTTGGTTGTCTTGAGACCTTTTGTTTTGCCTCTAGTTCTATCATCCAATGGCACAAGAATTTATGTTACAGACAATCCATCCTTTCCAGTTCTCTTTGGATTCAACAATTTGGGTGAAATGGATTGCTCTAGGAGAATTTTTCAAATTTCTTGCCATACCTTTCACTTTTTAGGCCACCTCTATTGATCTCTGGCAAGTGGTTCTCTCTTGAATTGAGCAAAAGTTGGCATTCTAGGTTACCAAGCCACTCTCTTTGGTTGGTAAATTCCAAGTGTTCTCTAAAATCTTGGTACTGACCCATGTGTATTGCTCCTCATGTTGGGCTCCTTCTAAGGCCTCTTATACGAAGCTGGAAAAACTACTTAGAGATTTTTTTTTGGGCCTCCTTTGAGACTCACGGAGGCTTTCACCACATTACCTAGGAGTTTTGTTGCCTCCCTAGATATTCTAGTGGGCTCGACCTTCTCTCCACTTAGTGAAAAGGGACTAATCTTTGTGTCAAATGGATTATTCATGCTCTTACTACTAATGAGGCTTGAAAAATTATCCTCAGGCATTTTATTACAATGGTTTATCCCTCTCACAGACCTTCCTGGAATGGAATTGGTTTGCAAAACCTTCTCATTATGAAGGAGCCCATTTAGATTATGAGTAATTTTGTTGCCAAAAGTATTTGGCATGCCTAGGAGGTTGTCAAGCCCTGGATCTACTGGACTGGGTCTAGTTTTAGAGATGGGATCTCGTTCAATCAACAAAATATCTATTAGTCTCCTCTTTTTGCTAATTTGGGTCAACCTCTAGCCAAGTTTCCTTGGCTTAAGGCTCTCAGATTCCATAAAAAGGGTTTTCAAAACCCTCAAAAAAAAAATTCACACACCCATAATGAGCATTATGACATGGAAATATTTTTGTGCCAAGTTTGTGATGTAGGAGCATCCATGGTAGTTGGCAGTCCTGTGTCAAACAAAAGGGGTTCAATTTTATTTAAAAAAAATCAATTTTGATGTGACATTAATTTTGGTTTAAAATTCATGTAAAATGGTGGAAAATGATTTATCTTTGATTAATTAAAATTTTCAAATAATTTCCCTTTACACATTGACAAGTTGACATAGCAGGTGAAAAAGCAAAAGAAAAACAGTTTTAAAATATTTAATTGTAAAATATTTGAAAGGAAATATGAGGCATTGGGATTTGAAATATGGAGTTTTAAAACATTCAATCTTGATCCCTAAAAAGTAGGGATTGGGGAAGTGGGTGCCTAGGACTTGCTTTTATTTTTTTCTTTTTCAAGAGTTAAAAGAGGAGAATAAAAAAACTATAACTCTTATCTTTGGTGTGGCTACTAGAAATGAATTATTAATTTTTTAGTTGATTTTTGAGGGTTTGAATATACAACAATAGTAGGAGGAATTTCATATTGGAGAGGAAAAAATAAAGAATATGCAATTAATTTTCCTGGCATGAGAAGTTAAGGAGGAGAAAACCCATTTTCATTTATGAAAGTTTGAAGAGAAAATAAGAGGAATAGGAAAAGAAAGGTAGCATTCTTTGTGAGAGAATATTTGGTTGTTTGTTACAAGTTTAGATTGATTTACATCAGTCCATGAAGGTTTCAAAACACCTAGGTTGAAGCTACATGAGTTTTAGGTGGAGTTGAGGTGCGTGAAGATGAATTAGTTTGTAAGAGCTCAAATAGTTGAGGATAGTTTGATCTTGAATGTATTTATTTTGCAAATTAAAAGTTTGTAAGGAGTTTACTTGCTATATATCAGTCCATAGATGACTAAAATTCATGTGAAATCAGATTTCTTAAACTGAGCAATTTAATATTTTCATTTGTAAACAATTTGTGGAGTTTAATTTGCAAGTTCTTATTTGTGTTTTAGAAATTTTTGTGTGGATTTTAGAAAGGTTTTTGAGAGTATCAATCCCTCTCTACATTAGTGGTATCAAATCTAGAAGATCCTGAGTGTGTGAATAGACCACCAAAGAGAGGTAGTTTACACCAGGATTGAGCTATGATGACGATTTTAGAACTTTGAGAAGACAAGTGGAAACCCTTCAAGAAGAAATAAGAAGAGGGTTTACATAGAGAAAGGAACTAGAGAGTGATGAGGAAGAAGAAAAAGCTTCAAATAATTCCAACATAACAAGTGAGTAGAGAGATGCAGCTACAACAGTTGCCAATGATCCGTTGTTGAGAGCCCTATCAAAAATGGGGAAAAGACCAAAGATTGATGTTCCTACCTTTCATGGAAATTTTAATCTAGAAGAACTCATAGACTAGATAAATGATGTGGAGGAATGCTTCAAATTTGAAGAAGTTGAAGACCTGGATAGAGTAATATTTTCTAAGAAAAGATTGAAGGGACATACTTCAATCTAGTGGAGAGAAATTTTATTGGAAAGAGGAAGAAAAGGGAAAGAGAAAATGAAAATACAATTCATTCTAGTGGATTATGAGTTGGATTTAATCAAGAAAATGCAAGGATTGAGACAAAGAACAAAGACAGTGAAGGCATACATGAAGGAGTTTCATAGGATTCTTATCCAAACAATAAGCCACCAAAGAGAAGGTTACAAGGTATATCAATGGTCTAAGACCAAGCATTCAGGAGGAGATGACATTAGTGAGGGTTCTAACCATGGAGGATGCATACCAAATTTCCTTAAAAATTGAAGAAATAATGAATATAAGGTTTGATAATAAGAAGAGAGGAAATAGTAAAGATAATGTGCAGAAAAATGAGGTTAGAAATCATATTGGAGATACTAAGGGCAACAAGGATGAGAGAGGTGAGAGTTCAAATCAGTCCCATGATCAAAATTTTAAAGGAAGAGGAAGATTAGGTAGAGGACCTGAAAGAGGAAATTACAAAATAACTTGTTTTAGATGTGGAGGACACATATCTTATGAATGTCCTAAACTAGATAGGATGAATAGGAGGGCTTCAAATAATGCAAGAGTAAAAAATGTGATGAGGAGGATGCTAAGTCTTCACACTCAAAAGGGGAAGAGGATGGAGAAGTACTCGTTTCAAGAAGATTCTTGATGAATGAAGGAAAATAACAAATCAGAGGAAAATATTGTTCAAAACAAGATGTAAGTGTGAAGGTAAAGTTGTAATGTTATTATTGATACAGTGGTAGTACTGAAAATTTTATTTATGAAGAAATGGTAAATAAGTTACAATTGGAAAGAAGACACTTGCATCCATACAGGATTGCTTGGTTGCAAGATGATCGTAAAGTTCTAGTAAATGAACAATTTCTAGTAAAATTTAAAGTAGGTGATTATCATGATGAAGTTTTATGATATAATGTCTATGGATGTTTTCCACTTGTTATTGGGAAGGCCTTAGCAGTTTGATAGGTGCACAGTACATGATGGGTATACCAATACATACTCCTTGATGAAGGATGGAATCAAACACAATTTGAAGCCCTTGAGTAAGGAAGAAGGAAAGTTATTTAATAAAACTAGAAATTTTTTGGTTAATGGAGTAAAATAATGAGTAAAAGAGGATGAAGATGGAGACTTTGATTTGTTTATGCAAGTTGCAATGGTGTTGATTGCATTCAAAAGGCGTAGAGTGGAAGCTTCAGTACAGAGAAAGAAGAGTAAAATTTGATTTTGTGAAAATATTGTTGCTCATTTATGTGAGCATGATGAGATTAGTGTAGAAAAAGATATTGCAGAAATGAGTACATTGTTGAATGAAGGTACTATAGTTGTAATTAAGGAAGAAGCTGAAAATTGCTTTTTAGGAGATATGGAGAAGGAGAAACACATGGAACAAATTATAGAGGTTGAAAATGAACCGATTGTTGCAACAATAACAAAGGGAGAGGTAATGCATGAGTTCATTATTTTATTGAAGAAGATAAAATTGGTGATGGGTGATCCCACAATATTGTTTTACAATTTTTGGCCAAACTAGATACTAAATTGATTTTTTCTAACTAAATCTTCACTTTTAGGCACCTATAGCGGCCAAACTATGAGGAATTTGAAGATGATGCAAACTAGTGATTTGTGAAATTTTTTCTGTAGATTCTAAATATATTTTTTTCAAAATTTTTGGAATCAAATTGTACTTCTTTTTCCATCTCCTTCAAAAACTAGTTTTTTTCAGTAAACACCATTTTTAAGGAGTGATGCTCATCGTATACAACATAACTTTTTTTTCATGAAGGATAAAATTCTATTTTTTTGAATTTAGATTTGTAACTACAATATCTAGAGATTTCATTTGGTTTCATAGTGTTTTATTGAATATTTTTTCCTTAATCAAGTTTCAAATTAAACAAATTACAATTCAGACATAGGGACCATATACAGCATATTTTTTTTTGTATGTATTGAAATTCAATTTTAATTTTGTTGGATCAAAGGACTTCAATATCTAGTGTACTCATATTTTCAAATTTTTTTTGATAATCTACTATTTTTCCACATGTGTAGAACAAGAGCTTGATTTTCGGTGAAAAACCTATGTTTAATCAAATAAAAAAAAAATAATAATAAAACCAAAACATATTAAAATTATATTTTTGGAAGCTTGTTTAAGGACTACCATTATCCAGTTGGGTTGTGAAATTTTCATCCTCAACTCGAGCTTCGAAGAGCAAAATTTTGGAGATTTTTGGTGTTAGAGGGGGAGAAGGGGGGTTCGCTCGAACCCACCTGTGAACCCCCCTTTAATGCAATTAAAAAATAAACCCATTAAAAGGGGGTTTGCTTGAACCCCCTGGTTCTAGCGAAAGGGGGTTCTAGGCAAACCCCCTAAAGTGTTTTCCATCTGAAATGCATTTTTCCTTCCTTAATGGAATTGTAAACACCCTAGAGTGCAAATTGGTGGGAGTTGAATTTGTGAAAAGAGGAAGGAAGAGAGGAAGAATGAAAGATGAAAGAGACATCAAGTTGTAGGGACAAGTGAGAAATAAGGTTCAGGTGAATGAGGCAAAAAGATGGGTTTAGAATGAGCATCAAATCTACAAATTTTATGAGTCACACTCATGAAACATTTCTTTTCTATCGTGGGTGTCTGATGCAGGAGCATCCATGACAGTTGGAAATCCTGTGTCAAACAAAAGGGGTTCAATTTTGTTTAGCATTTTTTAATTTTGGTGTGAAGTTAATTCTTTCTTTGATTCAATTTTGTTTACACATTGACAAGTTGACATAATGGGTGAAAAAACAAAAAAAAGTTTTAAAACATTTAATTGCAAAATATTTGAAAGGAAATATGAGGCATTGGGGTTTGAAATATGGGGTTTTAAAACACTCAATCTTGATCCCTAAAAATTAGGGACTAGTGAAGTGGGTGCCTAGGACTTGCTTTTATTTTCTACTTTTTAAGGAGTTAGAAGAGGAGAATAAAAAAATTGTAACACCTATCTTTGGTGGGGCTGCTAGAATGAATTATTAATTATTTTAATTGATTTTTGAGGGACTGAATGTGTAGCAATAGTAGGAGGCATGCCATATTGGAGAGGAAAAATAAAGAATATATACAATTAATTTTCTTGATAGGAAAAGTTAAGGAGAAAACCCATTTTCATTGATGAAAGTTTGAAGAGAAAAGAAGAGGAACATGAAAAGAAGGGTATCATTCTCTATGAGAGAATATTTGGTTGTTTGTTGCAAGTTTAGACTAATTTACAATAGTCCATGAAGGCTTTAAAACACCTGGATTGAAGCTATAGGAGTTTTAGGTGGAGTTGAGGTGTTGGAAGATGAATTAGTTTGAAAGAACTCACATAGTTGAGCATAGTTTGATCTTGAATGTATTTCTTTTGCATACCAGAGGTTTGTAAGGAGATTTACTTGTTGTATATTAGTCCATAGATGACCGAAATTCATGTGAAATTAGATTTCTTAAACTGGGCAATTTAATGTTTTCATTTGCAAATAATTTTTGGAGTTTAATTTGAAAGTTCTTATTTCTGTTTTAGCAATTATTGTGTGGATTTTAGAGAGGGTTTTGAGAGTATCAATCCCTCTCTACATTATTTTGGCTTACAGAACCATGATCGTGAAACTTTTGAAGGTTTGGTGAATTCCATCCTAACTAATATGCTTCACAAAGTGGGCATCCACTCCACTAAGCCTTGGTGGAAAAATTAGAAGTCGTTTCCAAACACCCCATTCGGGAATTACAAGCCTCAACTTGGTTATCAATGGCTCTCACCTCATTTTCTGATGATTAATTTAATTTAAACCAAAGGTGGCATCTCTAGTACCTGGTGTTTGTTTGGCATAGAAGGTTTTCTACTATGTGGTATGCCATTATTGAGCCCAAGCTCCCCCACTTTAATTGGTGTATTATTTTTCAAGGTTTACGAGTGGGGTTTCAAATTTCTCACTTGGGGGTCCAAGACCTCCGCTACCCTTTTTGTGGGTAGGCCGAGTCCACCAGAGCTCAACAATCATGGAATTGGATTCATGACTTCTTTAGGTCATTTCGATCAAAGCCTTTCTCCTGGCATATTGTGTTTTTGGGAGACTCTCCCAGACTCCCCTCTAAGTATACTCAGATTTGACACATTTTTAGGGTGAAAATCCTCTTCAAAATTTGGAAAGATAGAAATTCTTGCATTTTTTCTCACAATCAGATTGATAAATATGTTTCTCTATATTCTAAAGCCATTGTTTTTTCTAACTTTCTTTTGCATATTCAAGTGCAAACAAATAAATCTGTGCTTAAAGTTGCTCACCTTTAGGAGTTGTTGGACCGCTGGAGGAATGCCCCCTACATTGTGGCTCACGTTCCTCCCTCTCCCACTTCCTCCTAGGTTCGGTCGCCTTCATGGGGACAACGAAATAGTTCTAATAGGGATTCTCAAGCTCACCCCTGTTCTTAGGCTCCTCTTCACCATGGCTCATATCCTCATAGGCAGTCGCCCTCTCGTCCTCCTCAAGCTGACCTAGTGTGACCCTCTGAAGGAGTGTCAGGGGGTGGTAGCGACGCTTCTAGGTGGCCTTCTAGTGGAGTTCCTAGATATGGTTTCGGTTGACCTATTGAAACTTGTAAATGGCTTCTACATTTGGATCTGGTGATTTCTCCTCATCGTGAAGATAAAGACAAGGATGACAATGGTTGGGATCCTCATGATGTCACTCTAGACCCCACTATTGTATGGGGAAAATCGGATGATAAGGACCCGCCCTGGCACTACTATGGCTACTTAGTGGTTTTCTTTTATTATTTTTATTGTAATTTTTTCCGCATTCTAGGCATGGCCCAAGACTTTATGCTTTTTTGGGCTCTACCCATGTGACCCTCGAGGTGTGCCTTTTTACCACCCAACTTTTTTGTGAATATGTGTATTTTTATCTTATATTAATACAAATTTAAATGCTTATTCATAAAAAAAAAATGTATTTAATAATAATCTTACTCTATTAGTAAAGCATTAGGCAATAATCTAAAAATGACAAGATCAATTGACAATATTCTCTACTACACACTATTAAAAGCATCATTTCTATATCCTTAGACATCTCACACATTGTATTGCTTGATGTGTATGTGGAATTCATACACCAAATTCTTAGGGGCTTGATATTTGATATTGAAACAAACTAAGGTCATTAACTTCATGCCTCATAATTAAGTCCTATAATTTTCAATTTAATCCATTCTAAGAAATACCATAGAAGACACACACATACAATTTCATAGTTCAAATGAGTCCCAATATGGCTTTGAATTAGAACTATAAAATTACATGGTATGATTCAATTTATGACTAGAACATATGACACAAGCTAGTTTATGTGAGATCAAATTCTAGTAGAATTGTGTCACATATCCCTTACATCATATCTAGTATCGAATTCTTGATCCTAATTAGTATTGATATCTACTTATATCAATGAAATGACATCAAAAGATGAAACTTAACATATCATTGAAATAAATAAGTAGTTCTAGCATTCTCTAGATTTTCAATCTCAACTCTTTCTGATATAAATTTTGGTTATATTCATTGTTTAATAATTAGAATATATATACCATTTTTTATAGTAATTTTTTTTCTTAAATTTTTTCTCCACAAGTATGAGAAAAGAAAAAAGTAGTTCAAAAGAACTAAATATTTTTTTATATCTATCTCGCATTGGTTATTGTACAACAATGCAAGAGTTAGATGTTGCATGGGTGAAGATAAATAACTTCTGCATAGAAAAAGAACTTGTAATATACTTTGCTTTTTATATTGTAGGACTATGATAAGTATTTGTGATTATGAAAAATGTAAATCTACCTTTTTTATGAATTTTAACTTTTGTATTGTAGCAATATAATTTTTTTTGCAATCTAAGTTTAGAAAAATAATAACAAATTCAGATTTTTTTTACTTTTTTAGAAAATAACAATGTTATAATATTATTATAAAATATGTAAAAACAAATAATTAATTCTATAAATTAATATAAAAATAAATTTTCCTTCATAATTATTATGTTTGATTTCAAACAAAGATAAATTAATAATTCAAAAATATTATTTTACTAGCGTGCTTGCACCTAAAAGAGGTTCAAGGATTACCTGATAGATTTTCCCACTAAAATAAATCTAGATTTTTCCTTTATAGAAAGTGGGTATTATTTGATTTTGGTTTTTTGAGGATTTCATAGGGCATTTTGAAGGATTTCACTTTTAAATGGCAATTGATTTATTAGTAGCTGAAACTTGTTTTCCGACAACTCAACAATGGTTTAACAGTGAATAAATCTTGTTTTTAGGCATGAGACAGGTTTACCATCAATTTTGAACTTGCAAGTCCATAAGGAAAGCCTATCGACTAATTATAAATAATCTTACATAATCATAAAACATAATAAGTGTCTTTTATGTAAAAAGACAAAAGCTTTCTAAAACTTTCTAACATTTTTGATAATTTCTTTAATGTGAAAAGAATAAAATCTCAATTACTTACTCTTTACTCATTTTCATATAAATTAAAAACAATGAAGTAAATCAACATTGAAATACATATCTATAACATGATAAGCATCGACTTTAAGGATTACTTTAAAATATGAACAAAATCCCAATTGCTTACTCTTGATACTCATTTTCAATAAATAAAACAATATGATTTTCCAACATACATTACAATAACGAAAATAAACATGAGCAACAATGCAAATCTGGAGCACATATCTATCAAAACATAGCATATGCATTAACATTAGCTTCATGGATTCACTATTGTAATAGATAATAGATAAAATCATCAATGAGAGCAAAGCATATGTATCTCCATTTTATGTGGAAGCACAACACTACAATCACAGTAGCAAATCCCACTCCATAACTTAAACCCACTCCCACTGCCCACCATCGATCCATTACAACATCTGCATCTTCATCTTCAACAATTGTATTACTAAGTTCGTTGTGATTCTCTCGACCACCCAAACCAGAGTTCAGTGTCTTGTTTTCAAGTTGAGGTCCATGCAAATTGGGATTTCCTTGGAAAGAAGAAGCTTCAAAAGTTGAAAATTGCTTCCCTTGCAGTATAAACCTAGAAAGCATGTTGTTGGAAAGATTCAACACTTCAAGGAATGTAAGATTTAAGAGTTCGGAAGGAATATTTCCTAACAACTTGTTTTCTAAAAGATCCAAAGATTCCAAGTAAGCCATGGCTCCTAAGGATTCTGGGATTGAGCCCCTAAAATTATTTTTTGATATGTTTAGAGAAATTAAACCTTTAAGCAATCCTAGTTCTGAAGGAATATTACCTGACAATTTATTACGTGACAGATCTATGAACTTGTCTGCTCTGATTATCTTTTGGTATGGAGTTTCCCTTCCTTTTATCCAAACTGTTACTTCATCAGCAAAATTGAGTGAAGAATCTATGTCAACTTTGTAACCAGTTTGTGAATATTGAGAATATTGTACATCAAAACTTTGTGAATTATTGACAATAGCATATAACTTGCTAACATCTGAACGAATACTTCCTGATAATTGGTTACCAGCTAAATCTAGAATTTGAAGATTTTGCATCTTGAAGAGCTGGGGTGGAATTCTATCAGTGAACCCATTAGAAGCTAAACTGAGAATTCTCAAATTTGTCAGGTTTTGTATCCAAACAGGAATGCTACCTTCAAATTTATTATTTCCCAGAGTAAATACTTGGAGGTACTTGAAATTTGCAATGAATGAAGGAATAATACCTTGCAACTTGTTGCCATGAAGATTCAGTGTTCGAAGAGCCTTCAGATATCTCAACTCCTTCGGAATTTTCCTTTGCAAAAAATTATGAGCCAAATTTAACACTGATAATCCATAACAACCCCCAATGTTTGGAGGAATTATACCAATCAGCTTGTTCTTTGACAAGTCCAAAAGGTCATAATATGATTGTGTACATATAGAACTTGGAATTTTTCCACTCAGATTATTCCCTGACAAAGAGATAGAGGAAGTGTTGCCGATTGTTGCAGGGATAGAGCCATTAAATTCATTATCTGATAGATCTAATATTCTTGAAACAAAATCAAGAGCGGGAAGAGAGCCATACAATCTATTCCCATGCAAGTCCACCGTTGTAAAATTATGGGATATCTTGGGGGGCAGACAACCTTCCAGTTGATTGTTTGAAAGATTGAGCCATTGAAGATTAGGAAGATCCCACAACCACGAAGGAAGATTTCCCACAATGTTGTTATCTGAAAGATCTAGCCACAACAACTGAGATTGTTGGGACAAAAATGCAGGTAAGTCACCTTCTATATTGCAAGACCTCAATCCAAGGAACTCTAGGTAGGCAAACTGAGGAACCCAGCTTTTAGAGATTTTAATGTGAAGCTGATTTTCAGTAAGGTCCAATTCTTCGAGGCGGGTTAGATTTTCCAGTAGCTGAAGTGAAAAGTTACCTGTTAATCCGCTGGAAGCAAGTGACAATACTCGTAAGCTAGTCAGATTTGAAATGGAATCTGGAATTGTTCCTGACAGCTGGTTATGGTCTAGATAGAGCTCATTTAATGTTGGATGCTGACACAGAGACGGAGGAATATGACCACTTAACCGGTTGTGACTAAGGTGCAGATATCTAAGGGACGGAAAGGTGCCAAAAGAGGATGGTATACTGCCCTCCAAATTGTTATACGACAGATCCATGGTCTTAAGGGACGGAAAGGTGCCAAAAGAGGATGGTATGCTGCCCTCCAAATTGTTAGACGACAGACGCATGGTCTTAAGTTTTGAAAATTTTGTCATAGCTGGGGGAAACGCTCCTCCTAAATTACACCCACTGAGAGAGAGCACGACAAGTGAGGAAGAGTGGCTTTGAATGAAGGAAAGGTTTCCTTTCAAGTCAACGTTATAGTCAAGCACAAGATTGCTTATTCTTGAACGGTGTATAAAATTAGAAAGGATGAAACCATTTAGATCACAGTGGGTGAGATCAACTGAAACCAATGAAGAAACGTTCTCAAACCAAGAGGGTAGTTCAAACGGAAATGAATTCCAAGCCATATGCAAATGTGATAAATGAGTGAGGTTTAAGAGATCTGGAATATTACCTGAGAGCCCACAGCCAAACAGTTGAATCTGGGTAAGATTGGCAAGACCTCTAAAGGCCTCACCCCACTGCTCAGACGCCATTTTCAGCTTCACTGATTTCATTCCTAAGAATTCCAGACTTCTTAGATTTCGGACCCATACATCAAACTTACTACTAGTCAAGTAATAATTATCTGAAATATCCAAATGGCGCAAGCTTGACATATTTCCCAACTCCAGAGGAATTTCGCCGCCAAAACCAGCATTTGACAAGATAAGAAATGTAAGTCTTTGCAGTTTTGACAACTGGGGGGGAATAAAAATACCTATAGTAAAATAATTCCCCCTTAGATCCAAGTGCCGTAGATGCTGCAGATTAAACAGCGATGGATGAAACTCCCTCATCCTGTACCAATCATCCCTTCCATAAGAGTCAGGGTCAGTACTTAGATCAAGGCGAATGACATGGGATGTATGAAAATCACAGGCAACACCCTCCCACTGGCAACAGTTGAATCCCCGCCAAGAGGATAAGCGACCCGAGTAAAGATTAAGACCAGCCTTGAAATCCACCAAGTAGCTTCTCTCGTCTTGTAAACATGCTGTTGAAAATGGAAAATGAATTATTATCCAAATCAACAAAAATGGAGAGCCCACAGACATGTTGAAGGAAAGTGGATACCTTGGATTCCTATTGTGCAATGTACAGTTCTCTCCCGGTGCGGTATAAATAACTAAACAATAAAGAAGACAAGATATTTTCTACTTTATTTCAAACTCTTTGGAGCGGAAATATCGGAGGAGCGTGGAAAAGGTTTGATAATTTAAGGAACAACTTTTGTAGCGGCTGTTTCGTAAAAACATAACTCTTATACCGATTTTGTAGGACGAGAAAACTCGAGAGATTATTCCACAAGTATACCGACCCGAAAAATTCTCCTTAGCTTATTCCACACGTATATCGACTTTGAAAGATAGAAAAGTCCTGTTAAATCACGTATACCGATTTTATATGATGAAAAAAGTCTTGTTAGCTTATTCCATACGTATACGGATTTTGTATGAACAAAAGTCTTCTTAATCGATTGTGAACATTTTTTAGAAGAGAATAGGTTTTCTTAATTGTAATGTTATCGTGAAGACTATTTAAAAAGGGCATTTATAATAAAATATAATTTAATAAATGAATGTAGAGGTCTATGTGTATTATTTTGTTTAAAGAACTTTTGATGAATTTTGGATGAAGTTCTAATAAATTCAAATATAAATATTTTCTTATATTTCTCTAGATGTTACCTTAAAATTATAGATAGATTATTTATTCAATTAAAATTTTAGTTTATGGGTATTTAAATATTTGACATTATACTTAATTAATTAAAAAATAACAAAACAAGACTAATTTATAACTAGTATATATGTTACATTTGGGTGACTAAACCATGTACCAACTCTAATTGTGTACATTAATATGCTACCTTTAGTAACTAGTATCCGTGTGGCCCTACAATGTTTAACTGTTTATTGTTGAATATGGCTTTGGTAAAAATAAATAATTATAAAAAGTGTAAAAGTAGATAATTATCTTTTTAAATTAGTTTTATATATACATTTTAATAGATCAATTTTCCTTCATAATTATCATGTTTAATTTCAAGAAAACATAAATTACATATATATAATACTCTTGATACTCATTTTCAAATAAATTAAAAAACAATGCTTTTTCAACATGTACTAAAATAATGAAAATAAACTAACATAAATATGAGATACAACACAAATCTAAAGTACATATAAATAATAGGTTGTGAGCATCCTTGGTCAAGAAACTTTAGGGATTAATCATTTGAAAATATAATATATAAAACTATCCATGAGAGAAAAGCATATTCATCTCCATTTTATGTGGAATCACAACATTGCAATCATAGTAGTGAATCCCAATCTATAACTTAACTCCACTCCCAATTCCCACCATCGATCTATTACATTTGCATCTACATCGTCATCTTCAACAAATGTATTATTGTGATACTCTCTACTATCCAAACTACAACTTTGTATCCTATTTTCAAGGGGAGATCCAAGAGGATTGAGATTTCCTAGAAAAGAAGAAACCTCAAATTTTGAAAATTGCTTCTCCTACGATATTAACCCAAGAATAATGTTGTAAAAAAGATTCAACACTTGAAGTTCAATATGAGATTTAAGAATTGGGAAGGAATATTTCCTAATAGTTTGTTTTTAGAAAGATTCATAGATTCTAAGTATGCCATGACTCCCAAAGATTCTAGGATTGAGTCACTTAAATTATTTTTTGATATGTTTAGAGAAATTAAATCCTTAAGGAGTCTCGATTCTCAAGGACTATGACCTAATAGCTTATTACACCACATATATATTATCTTGTCTATTCTAATTATCTTTAGGTATGGATTTCCCCTTCATTTTATCCAAACCATTACTTTGAACTCATTAAATTCACCTCTATATATCTTGTACCAAGGGTTTCTCTTTGTAAGTTAACATCATTAAAATAAACAAAATATCTTGTACTCTATCCTAGGTTTTAGGAAATCGAGCAAGTAAAAGACCATTGAGGTTTTCTAAGAACTTCCAAGGACCTTGTACCCTTCCTTGAGTTTCGAGCAATCTCTAAGCCAAGTACATGTCCAATCCTCCACAAGGATTCTTTTGTATCAATGAATCATATTTTATTATTTATACTAGTTAGATTCATAGTTTACTTATGACACATCTTCAATTTTCTTATTTCAAAAGGTTAATTATTTTTTTATATTGGTTATCTAATGCTCAATACCCTAGAAATTTACTTTATACACAAAGTGTATTAAAACCATTCATCGCAATGTTTATGTTTATTATTACCTCCAATCATGCTAGATCACTATATATGATTAAATTTTCTTATAACTATAGCTTATTCAGCTAGAAAAATATATCATGACAAAATTTAATAGAATTACCTCTAAGATAGAAAGTGGTCTACAAGAATTTGTACATGTTACTAAAAATATCATTCTAAGATCATGAAGTATCTAAACTTATTTCTATATTCAATAGATCATATTATATTAATAGTTAACCATTATAACTTTAATATTTTAATGATAAAAAAAAATTATATTGATATCTCAAGTCAAGTATCTAGATAAAAGATTATACATCGACTACTAATTACCAAATTCCTAATTAGGTGAGGTGAGAGCATACAATGATTGTATAATTTTGATTATGATTTGAAATCCAACTAGAAAGATCAAAATTGAATGTGTGAATCATGTCATTAACTAAGAATTTGCAACTCCCTAGATATAAATCTCCCATTAGATTACAAATTAGTATCTTCAACATACAATTCTATTGGAAAATAATCAAATAACATTGTTTAGTTGAAATATAACACCTAATTAATTAAAAATAAAAACCTATTCAAAATTATAACTTATCAATTATCACATCCAACATTAGAAATAAAAAAATGATGTACATTACTTCAAACCTAATATAATTGGTATTAGCATAAGTATATTACAAAATGATAACCAAATCATATAATTAAAGCTAAGTCCCCAACTTTTTTAATACAATAAGAAATTGAGAATTATCCAAATGATAACTATAACATGAAATTACTAGTAAATAACTTTGGTAACTAAGCAACACTAATGGATATTGAACTAAAAACATCAAATAAATAATTAATCAATACTAAAGAATACCAGCTTGCTAACTTTCACTAATAATTTTGCTATCTCAAATATATAAAAATGAATATTAGTTGGCTTATTATAAAAATAAATAATAGACAAAATAATGAATTTGAACCATAAAATAATAACTAGGTTTTCTTTTGAAGCTTTCTTTCAAGGACATTATAACACTAAGATATCTCCCAACTGAATCGTTTTAACAAACTTATTAAATTCTAAAAGTGATCCAAATCAACAAAACAATCCAAATAAAATAACTTGATCTTCAAAGATTCATGAAATCAATAAGTTTGTCTATAAAAACTTAATTTGAACTATCAAAATTTTATGTGTATAAATCAAGAATGACTTGAAAATTAATATGAATGATTATCAAGACAATATATTGATTTAATTCAAATGAAACCCCTATAATATGATAGAAAAAGAGGTTTCTATCTATTATAAAAATCTGCAATGATAAATTAACAAAAGTAACAACTGGACAACTAAAACAACACGTGTCCTCTCTAAACTTAAATTGTATATCTCGTAAAATGATTTACAAAAAAATACTTGAGAGAGCATGATAATTAATCAATTCCCACAATTTCTTCAAATAATCAATAACCTCCTCATCAACTTCAAATTGCATTAGCCAAAAAATATAAATTACCATTCCTATGGATTAAGAAATTACCTGTCTAAACTATTAAATTCCCATATCTATTTGAATTAACCAAATGACAAAAACCAAAATGAATCTAACCCTTATGATAAATCCTTCCTTAATGTTGAATTAAGATTACACATGATTCCTTTGGCCTATACTTGGTTGTAACTTCAAAATAATCATGTTTAGTATAAGTACTACCCATGAAAGATAATTCTTATAAAAGCCTTATGATAAATCCTTCCTTCATGTTGAATTAAGATTACACATGATTCCTTTGGCCTATACTTGGTTGTAACTTCAAAATAATCATGTTGAGTATAAGTACTACCCATGAAAGATAATTCTTGTAAAAGCATTGACAACTTAAAATCATGAAGTAAAACCAAGATGAGAGATTTAAACTCTAGGCTCAAATAATAACCCACAGTGTGATTATTACAATTAAAATTAAGTTTTTATATACTATAATTTGTAATAGTCTTCAAAAGAATAAAATTAACATATCATAAAAAATGGATTATAGAAAGGAAAGTACCCTTGAGTCTCACATGAACCTTACTAATTAAAAAGAGAATACATAATATCATTTAACAAGTAAATTGATTATATAAAATCTTTACTATAACAAACAATTTGTCTAATTTAAATCAATAATGTTCATTATATTATCATAATCTTAGATTTATTGTAAAATATTTTGATTCAACCCATGAAAAGAAGATAACATCTACAGATTGCACCAATTTGCAACACCACAAATAAACTAGACAACTTATCATAAACAACTACTAAGAATTATCATGATATGACTCATAACCAACAATAATACCCATTAGTCAATAATGATATGTTAAAACCCTTCTTGCTAGTATTCACCCAACTCTAAACATTCTTGATACTTTAACAAAAATGAGAAATTTTGGTATTAACATATTTACTTAAGATAATATATAATCATTTTGTAACATGCATGGAAGTTTACCTTATCTTTTTCACCTAAGTATTAACCCTGGATATGTTAAAAGATCAAGTTTAGAAACACATATAAATAAATTTTTCCATTCACTAAAATATATGTATATTTGAAATAAACTCATTCCAAATTATATTGCTTGAATAAAGTTTAACATTACATAATCCCAAGTGGGTAAAAGTACAAAGTTATGTCACACTTTATAAAGGAAACAACCAATAGTGATCCAACTTTTAAACTCAAATCACTAAAAAGTGGCATATATGTTTTGAATTTTGAAATGATGTAAACTAATAAAATATGCATTTTTTAGTATATTTTATGTTTGTATTTTTTTGAAAATAAAATAAAATTGTTTGAATATAATTTTTTATAAATTGACACTATAATTTAGTTGTTGATAAAATGTTGAAAAATGATGTTATATGAGACATCAACCTTTACATAGTAATTTTTCCTTCAATTTTTTTTGTGTATTAATAACTTGAAACTTTAGTGCATGATACCTTTTTTTACAATGTTGATAATTATATAATTTTAAATAAACATTAAAATGTGTGTGCATTGAAACATAGTTGTTTACATTCGATGTCAGATTTTATATTAACTATTTATCTAAAGTAAAAATATATATTTATACCATCTTGATATATATTTTTTTATAGATTAGTGCATCCTATTTTTTAATTTTTTTAATAAGTTTTAGTATTTTTCTTAACATGGTAATCAACCTAATATTTTTATGTTGATAACCTACTTTTAGTAAGAATAAAGAAATAAAATATTAATTGAACTATTAAAATATATATTTAAAAACTACACATATGGATCTACAAAAGAGTTGTAGTACCCCTCCATTTTGCTTATGTTTTTAGATAGTGTGTTTTTACTTTGATAGACCTGATACTATGTTGTTGTATTTGATTGCTGACAGTGGAGCGATGATGAATTTTATTTTATGATGTGATGGTACACTATATGCATGATGATTATTTGTGACATGCTTTCAGTTAGCTTAGTTGTTTAATTGAGTTGATATGTTATATATGCTCATCTGTAGTCAATTGATATTTAATTTTGTCAGTCTTGATGTAACATTGTATTGGTGAAGAGAACGAGATTGCATCACTTGCTTGTGAGTGCCCTGTGATTCCATGATTTTCTCTTCATGATGTGTTTGATTTATGATCTATATATATGTACGACGTATGTTTTATTGTAGGATTGCAAGTACAAGACATTGGCTCCACCTAGATCCACAAGTTTGAGTGTGTCCATGGCCCAACGGTATTGTTGATTGGGAGATAGTAACAGGGTTTTCCTAGTCAAGCCACTACCCTAGTCACAGTATGTCGTCAATCCTTGTTGGTATGCTTTGTCATCATGTTGTCCATGTTTGCCTTGTCATTTATTTATTTATTTCCAAGGTATTTTCTGTGTGAATTTAATGTTAATTTGTGTTTTTAATGATTTTAGTGTTTATTTAATTAATTTTAATTAATATGGTTAGAAGCTTTGTATTTAAATTAATTATATTAAATTTGAATAGAAATTATTATGTGAATTTGAATTATAAATTGCATAAAATAGATAATGTTAATTTGTGAAGTTTGAATGATTAAAATAGCATTAATTTTTTGTAAATATCAAAAGGGAAATATTTGAGTTGGTTGAGAAGATATCTCATTTTTGACATGTGTTAGATAATTTATTAAACACTCTTGTTGAGAAATTATTCTCGGAGAGAATTTATGCAATAACTGAAAGAGGTGAGAAGTTACTTCATAAGAATGAAAAGATATTCTGGAGAAGTTGAAAAATTTGGGGAAAAGAATTCTTGGGAATTTTTGGGCTCTGGTTATTGTTTTGCATCTTTCTGGAAGGGCTTTGGTTATTGTTTTGTATCTTTCTGGAAGTGGTTATTTTTGGTAGAAGCTTTAGAAATTGGAATTTGAAGGGGAAGCTCTTCTTCAATCTTCATTTCTTCAAGCTTCTAGAAAACAGGTTCTTTATTATTTTAATTTTAATTTTTGCAATCTTTGCTTGTGCAAGAAGATTATGTATTTCTGTAGAATTTTTGTTTTATTTTGCAAATTGAAAGATTTCTTGTACAAAATAATTTGTAATTTGTGTAGAAGCTTTTAAGTATTTTGTAAATTTGTAAGGCTTCTCTGTGTAAAAATTTAACGTGAATATTTTAGTGCTTTTGTAGAAGATTTTAAAGTGAAATTAGAGAGCCTTTGTGAAATTGTTATTTTATACAATAGAAAATTCAAAGGGAAACGATAGAGGATTTAGAAAACCTCTGTAGGAAATTTAAAATGAAATCCTTTGGTAAATTTGAGGAAATTTAAATCCTTTGGTAGATTTGTGAAAATTGAAAACCTCTGGTAAATTGTAAATCTTCTCCTATAGAAAATTTTGTCAAAATTTTCCCATCTAGGCAATTATATTTGAATTTAATTATATATATATACATATACATATCTATATAAAAATATACATTTGGGATTATGAAAAAAATTTGTAGAAATTTTATTTTAAAAGTGGGAATGAGAAATTTTCGTAGAGAAATTTTTTTATTAAAGGCTAGGAGAAATTGTTTATGGAGGGTTGGAGGGCCTGCCCCCATAGCCACCCCCATAGGGAGGCGACTGTGGAGGCAGTGCCGCTACCTTCCACAATGCACCCCAGATTGGGGTTGTTGCGGATGAAGCCCCCACAGCGCCTGTAGCCATAAAATGGATTTGATTATATTTGTCTTCCTTCCTATGCTAGTTGGAATTTATTATATATTTTTGAATATATAAAATATTTATATATATGTTATATATATATTATAATATATATATATATTTATAAATATACTTTTGGAAATTGTATTTTATTTTTAAATAATAAATAAATATATATTTAAATGATTATTTCATTAAGTAGTTATTTTAAAATGAAATGATTTTTAAAGGGGAAATTGATTTTATTTATGGGTGATTGTGAAACTAGAATTAAACAATTAGACTTAATTGCTTATTGTTTGTAAATGAAATTGTATTTAAGTTGATTTAATTATGGTAATGTAATATTGTTTTATTGGATTTAGGAAATTCTAATGGTAGTTTATGTATTTGCCTGAATTGTGTATAAGTTGTGATTTCTTTTGTTTACGTCAGTTGGGAAAAGTGGGTTAGTTTTGATTTTGTAAGTCTTCTAGATAAGTTTACTTTAAAAGGGAGTTGTTATGTGTTTTGGATTAGCCTTTCATTTACCTTGGGTAGTGCATGTGGATGTGTGATTCAGTTTGAACACCTGATTACTACGAACGGGAATTATTGTCCTTTGCAGTATGGTCGATATTTGTTATCGGATTTTGTGCACCTTGTCTACCCATGGTTTGTAGATTAGATCCTCATGTTGTCAGTAGGGGAGTGGTTCTTAGTGGGGGTCTGGCACACGAAGGGGCGCCAGGGTAACTCATTGAGGGTTTAATCAAGTGATAACTTAAAAAGAATTAATGAATGGGTAACTCTTATAATAATAAAGATAATGAATGTTCTCTCATGGCTCAAGCACTTGTTTAGGCTTGAAGTGAGTTGAGAAGCATAGTTTGTATGGGCATCCGACGGCGGTAGAGGCAGCCAAGGTAACCTAGGATGGGGGTCTGGTAGCCTAGGAAGGTTATGCCAAGGTAACTCATAGCAAATTATGTGTGACACTCCTATGACAATAGTATGTTTTGTGAAATTGAAAAATTTGATTCTTTTACTCTTGAAGCAATGTAACCTTTATATTATGTTTTGTACTTGTGTGGTTTAGTCTTGAGTTTGCATGTGTCTAGAGGTAGTCAGTTTTTCCTAGGAATCCCTTTTACTATCTCCTAGCACGGGGGGCCGGCCTACGAGTACCACTTGGTTGGGTGGAACATGCACCATACACCGTTGGATTCCCACTTCATGTTTGTGATAGCAGGATCTTCCAGATTGGAGAGTTCACATGTACTAGTTGATATGTTTCATCTCTTTTGTACTTTGTATCAATGGATAATTGTATATGTATTACTCCTCAATTGTATTCAAGGAGAATTCTTGTAACTTTGTAATTGTAATAATATTGTATGATCTACCTCATTTTGGAAATGAGTCTTATAAATGTTATATTGAATAAATGCAATGTAAGAATGAATCTTTAATGTACTTTATTTCTTGTGATAATTTTAATGTTATTAGATGTATCTTATTTATATCATGAGTAATAATTATATGCTATAGTTAGCTTACTTTTGTATATGAGATTCAAATGTAATGTGTTGTCACGTATCTTAGAGAATGTATGCGTTAAGTGTAATTCACTTTACATGTTATAATTACACTTTTTTTAAAAAATTGCTATGCTTCCATTGTGTTTTGCATCTTTATTTAAGGTTACGTGGTGGGGCACTACAAGAGTATTTTTACATTTAAAACAATGTTATTTACATGTGTATAAGTTGTTGAAATGTCAAGTTTTTCATATTATTTCATTTTTTTGGTAAATTGGCCTCAAAGTGGTTCTACATATGCATTTAGCCAACAATTTTGATCAAATAAAAGTCATGAACATATCTAACTTATCTAGAATGAATCTTATTACATCATATGTTTGGAAAAAAATGAATTTTAGTTAGAAATACTAAAATTCAATTGTTGATAAGCTATCCAAAAGTGTGACACAACTTTGTGCTTTTACCTAAGTAATGATTTCAACTTTCAAATAAAATTTACATACAAATGTAAGATCATGATTGCATAAAAACTTACAAGAGCTTAATGGATCAAGAGTACAATTGGTCAAGATGTCTCTTGTTGGAGCATACATCCTCAAGTCTCGACCTCCAACTGCATGAGGGAGATCTTGACCCAAGTTCTTTTCCTCTAACCACAAACTTAAGCAGTTCCCTGCACATCTTCCTAACCTGTAAGATTGCCCTCCCTTCAAAAAAGAGATTGGTATGGAAACCCTTTAATATAAAGCATACCATATCATGGTGATGTGTCCTACATAAGGGTGATTGGTGTAGGTGCACCTAGGAACACTAGTCAATTAGAAGGTCTTGAATGCATTTTTGTTTTTGCAATATTACCACAAAGGTCATGTTGACCATTTAGATAGAATTAGAGGTTTATGAATAAGTCTTAATCTATGGTGATCAATATATTAAGAAGTGGAAAGGGTGTATGAGTTTAAAAACTCATTTTACTTAGGTTTCTAGAAAATTGGCAAAAGATGCAAAAATGTTCCATTTTTGCAACTTTTCCACATAATAACTTACATGTTCGACCAAGGGTGCATAACTGATTTAGGAACCCTATAAAAGGTGTGCCTCGACTTGAGAGCAAGGTTAGAGGCATTATTATTGTGGGAAAAATTTGTGAATTGGAAGAGAAACAGTGTTTTTGTGTGTTATTTTTGATTTTTGCTTCAAAGTAGAACTTAATGAATTGAAATTGTTATTGTGTTTAATGGAAGATGTAAATTAGTGTTTTCTCAAGCTTAGTGTGCCATCTTTTAGTCTTTTGAATTTGTTTTCAATCATTGTTTGTAAATAGTTGGCTTTAACCCTGTTGCTGGTTTGAACCAGACTGTCTGTAAAGAATGGAGTGCTAGACCACTTTCCCACCGTAAAAATTGTACGGCCCTTTGGGAATAGTGACTAGAATCCATGTGTGTACATATGGTAGGTTTTAGGGTTTGTGTGATTGCAGGAACTATTAGAAAAGTCTTGCCCTAGGCGAGCCAGGAAGAGTCTGGCTGGGGAAGACCAGGAGTGCAGAGCACATAACTTACAGGGGTGATGAAATTTTTTTGAATTTCCTTTTTGGGAAGTTGGATGTGAGTCTTACCAAGGTCTGGTGAACAGGAGGAACCTCCACCGATTCGTTTGATAGGTAAAAGACTTAGAAAATTGGAAGCAGCCAGAAAAGGCTTGAAAACCCTAGATTTTGCCCAATTTCAAGTTGAGGCCTTATACGGCTGATGAAGACTCAAGACCTTGAAAATCCTTGAGAGGTGTTTATTAGAAGCAAGAATCTCAAAGAAAGATTGGTGGTTCTTTGGAGAAATTGAGAGAGACAACTGGTTTTCTCAGAAATGGAGACCTAATTGGGGCTCTTGGCTAGTAGCCCTTTTAACCCTAAATGAGGGTTTGGTGAAAGAGATGGAAAGGTGGAGTTTGGTGAACTTTCAAGAACCCTAGGAGGATGGTTTGAAGCTGTTGAATACATCTCTACACCCCTGTAAGGTCTAATTGAGAGTTGAGGTATTGTTAGTCTTTAAGGCAGATTAAAGGCTAAGGAAGAGTTAGAGCTTTGGCACCAAGTTTGACTTGGTTGATAGGATTTGATTTGATAGTTAGGTTGGCAAGGTGAACCAGGGGAACTTGCACAAACAGTGGGTACTATAGGTTATGGTGGTGGAGTGTGACACCATGGGGGTCTTCCCTAGCAAGATCCAAAGCATGGAATAGTGATTGTTTCCATCCAACCCAACCCTATCAGATTGGTATCAGAGCAAGTTAAAGATTTGGGAAGAATCTTGTATGTCAGACCTTGAATCTAGTGGTTCTACCATCATGGTGAAAAATGCTGAATTGGCCAAGATGGTTGAAGAACAGGAGGAAGAAAATAGGCTAATGAGGGAAAGAATAGCCCAACTTGAGCAAGTAATGAGGAATGTGCAGTTGGAAGGAAGGGTACCAAAGGAAGAAGAGGTTGCAGAGGAATAAAAGACCCCTGAACCTGACCCTGTTTTGAAAGAAGAGCCTTTCTTGAAAGCATTGAAGGCTTTGAGTGGAAAAGCACTTGAAGACATACCACTATTTAGTGGAAAAATGGAAGTTGATTTAGTCATGGATTGGATAGAGGGAATGGAAAACCATTTTGAATGTGATGGAGTCACTGAAGCATAGAAGGTAAAGGTGGCCAAATCAAGACTAAGAGGTTCTACCTTGACATGGTGGAAGTTCATTCAGATAGAGAGGGAAAAGGAAGGCAAGCAGCCTATCACTACTTGGAAGGGAATGGTTTCCAAGGTAAGAGAAGCATACATGCCAGATGATTATGAGATTTAGTTGCACAAGAAAAGATAGAGCTTGAGGCAAAGAGATCAAGATGTGAACACTTACACTGAGGAGTTCCAAAAACTTTGTATGAGGTCTAATGTTTCAGAAGATGAAAGTCTCAAGGTGGCTAGGTATCTTAACGGCTTGAAGTGGAACATCCAAGAGGAGATGATTCTTCTAAGTCCTAAGAAAGTACACCAATGTTACCAATTAGCCATAAATATTGAGGAAAGAAGCAATAGGAAACAAGATCAAGCTTCTAAAAGTAGAGGCAAAGGTAGAGATCAAAGAGGACATAGAGGTGGATACCAAGGTAGAGGGACTGAACAAAGAAGTCAGGGAGAGTCTAAACTCACAGAGCATGGAGGTGAAACAACTTCTAGAGGAGGATATAATAGAGTTAGAGGACCTCAAAGAGGTTCAAATAGAGGAAGAGGAGCAGGCAAAAGTAGTTCATACTTTGCCACTATGAAATGTTATAACTGTGGTCAAGTAGGTCATCCTGCTTATAGGTGCTTGAAGAAAGCATCTTCATCAAATACTGAGAAGAGAGTGGCATATGCACAAGAGGACACCATGAGTGTCAAGTCACCTGAGGTTAGTCACATTGAATCAGAAGTGGGGGAGAATCTGATGTTTAGTAGAGTTTTGATCAGACAACCGGTCAAGGAAGAGCCAAAACAGAGAAGAGCCTTATTTAGAGTAAGATGCAAAATACTTGGAAAGGTGTGTAAGGTTATAGTGGACTCAGGGTCTACTAACAACATAGTCTCAGAGGAGGCAGTGATGAAATTGAAGTTGGAAAAGGTACCCCACACTAATCCCTACAAGGTAACATGGTTGAACAAAGGACAAAGTGTTCTTGTCAATGAGCAGACAACGGTGGAGTTCTCCATTGGAGGGTACAAAGACAAATTGATTTGTGATGTATTACCCATGGATGCATGCCATCTTCTATTGGGCACACCATGGCAATATGACAGAGGTGCCATCTATGATGGAAAATCCAATACTATATCATTCAAGAAGGATGGAAAGACATTCAAGTTGCAGTCACTGTCAGATGAGGAAGAAGGACAGTCAAAGACCCCTAGTGTCTTATTAAGCAGTAGCAAAGAGTTCATTAACAACCTACATCAAGGAGGTAAAGGATATGTGGTCATGGTGCAACCCAAGGGAGAGGACAAGACTGAGAAAATAGTCATACCCAGAGCAGTCCAGAAGTTGCTTGAGAAGTATAAGGACATAGTGAGTGATGGAACACCAGCAACCTTTCCTCCAAAGAGAGCCATTAATCATCAGATTGACTTCATACCAGGGGCTTCATTGCCAAACAAAGCAGCCTACAAGCTTACCCCAGATCAGAACCTAGAGGTAGCTAGACAAGTGCAGGAGTTGTTAGATCAATGATTGATTAGGAAGAGCATCATCCCATGTGCAATACCAGTGGTCTTAGCAACCAAGAAAGGAGGCAAGTGGAGACTATGCACTGATTCTAGGGAAATAAATAGAATCACAATCAGGTATAGGTTCCCTATTCCTAGAATTGAGGACTTGATGGATTGTCTTGGAGGAGCTCAATACTTCACCAAGTTGGATCTCAAGAGCGGATACCATCAGATCAGAATCAAGGATGGAGATGAGTGGAAGACAACTTTTAAGACAAATGATGGGTTGTATGAGTGGAGAGTTATGCCATTTGGCCTCTCTAATGCCCCTAGCACATTCATGCGGCTCATGAATGAAGTGCTCAAAGACTTTACAAGGAAATTTTTGGTAGTATACCTTGATGATATACTCATTTTTAGTAAGACAGCAGAAGAACGCCTAAAACATGTGGAGTTGGTTCTTAGAAGATTGCAAGAAGAGAAGTTAGCCATCAACCTAGAGAAATGTGAGTTCTTCAAATAGGAGCTTGTGTATTTGGGGTTTGTAGTATCCCAAGGATCATTGAAGATGGATCCAAGCAAGGTGGAAGCTATTCTAAACTGGCCTACACCAACCACAGGGACAAAGGTAAGAAGTTTTCATGGATTGGCTCAATTTTATAGAAAATTCATAAGGAACTTTAGTGGCATATGTGCACCAGTCCTAGATACAATCAAAGGTGGTTTAAAAACTAAGTTTAAGTGGACTCAAGAAGCTGAGAAAGGTTTTGAGAAACTTAAACAAGAAGTGGCAACTCAACCTATACTTGTGTTACCTAGTTTTGACAAGTTGTTTACTGTGGAATGTGATGCTAGTGGAGTTGCAGTAGGAGGAGTGCTAAGTCAAGAAGGTAGGCCTATAGCATTCTTTAGTGAAAATCTCAATGAAGCTAAGGCAAAGCACTCTACTTATGACCTAGAACTGTATGCTTTAGTTTAGTCACTTAGGAAGTGAAGGTATTACCTTCTACTCAAAGAGTTTGTAGTCTTTACTGACAATCAGGCACTTAGCTATATCAACACTCAAGAGAAGCTGAGTAATAGGCATTTGAAATGGATGGAATACATCCAAGCTTTTACCTTCACCATCAAGCACAAGAAGCGACAGTTGAACAAGGTGGCAGATGCACTAAGCAGAAGATTGCTGACAATGCAAGAGATACAGATCAAGAGCATTGGAATAGAGAGTTTCAAAGATCTCTATGGGGAAGATGAAGACTTCTCGGAGGCCTACAAGGTATGTTATGATTTTGAGAATCATTTTCATAGTCAATATTCAGAGTATACATTGCAAAGTGGATTGTTATTCAAGGGAAATCAATTGTGTGTGCCAAAAGGTTCTATGAGAGAGAATCTTATCCAAGAAAAGCACAATGGTAGTCTTAGTGGTCATTTTGGTATCAACAAGACAATGGAACTAGTGCAAAGGTTTTACTATTGGTCCAAGTTTCCAAGGGATGTCAGGAGGTATGTGGAGCAGTGTGTAGTTTGTATGAAAGCCAAAGGAGGAGCTAGCAATGTAGGTTTGTATCAACCTCTACCCATTCCCAACAGACCATGGGAGTGTGTTAGCATGGATTTTGTTGTAGGAATCCCTAAGACTAAGACAGGGTTTGATAGTGTCTATGTGGTGGTAGATAAATTTAGCAAGATGAGTCACTTTATCCCTTGCAAAACCACTCATGATGCTAGTTACATTGCTCATCTTTTCTTCAAGGAAATTGTAAGGATCCTTGGATTGCCTTTAAGCATTGTCTTGGATAGGGATGTGAAGTTCATGAGTCATTTTTGGAAGACTCTATGGAGCAGATTAGGTACCAACTTGTCTTTTGGATCAGCTTACCATCCTCAGACCGATGGAAAAACTGAGGTGGTTAAGAGAGTGTTAGGTAACCTTCTAAGATGCCTAACCAAAGAGTATGGACAGACATGGGACTTGGTTATATCACAGGCTGAGTATGCATACAATGATAGTGTGAACATGACTACAGGGAGGAGTCCTTTTGAAATAGTGTATGGAATGAACCCAAGAGGTGTGTGTGAGCTCAGATATCTAGGAGCTATAGAGCATAGGAGTGGACATGTAGAGGACTTCACTCAGACCATGAAAGAGATTTAGGAGCAGGTAAAGAAGACAGTCACCAAGGCTACACAAAAGTTGAAGGATAAGGTAGATTTGACAAGAAAAGATTTGCAATTTGCAGTAGGAGACTATGTCATGGTTCACCTCAACAAATCCAGGTTGTAGAAGGGTACATCAACCAAATTGCAGATGAAAAGAGTGGACCATGCAAAGTGTTAGCCAAGTATGGGAAAAATGCATACAAGGTGGAGTTACCTGCAGATTTAGGGATTTCACCAGTGTTCAATGTAGCTAATTTGATCAGATATAAGGGATCTGTCAATGATTTAGATTAGAACAGTAGGGAGATCTTCAAGGATGTAAGCAACATAGCCTTACCTACTCCAGAAAAGCTACAAGCAGAGAGGATCTTGGAGTCAAGAGTGAAGAAATCTACAAGGCATAAGGTGTACATGGAGCATCTTATCAAATGGAAGAACAAACATGAATCTGAGGCTACTTGGGTAGATGAAGCCGAGTTTAAGAAGCAAGGCATTGATGTGTCACTGATCTCTCCTCACATTCCTTAGTGTTTGTGCAGGGAAGGGGAGAATGGTGCAGGAGCACCTAGGAACACTAGTCATTTAGAAAGTCTTGAATGCATTTTTGTTTTTGCAATATTACCATAAAGGTCATGTTGACCATTTAGATAGAATTAGAGGTTTATGAATAAGTCTTAATCTGTGGTGATCAGTAGATTAAGAAGTGGAAAGGGTGTATGAGTTTAAAAACTCATTTTACTTAGGTTTCTAGAAAATTGGCAAAAGATGCAAAAATGTTCCATTTTTGCAACTTTGCCACATAATAACTTACATGTTCGACCAAGGGTGCATAACTGAATTAGGAACCCTATAAAAGGTGTGCCTCGACCTGAGAGAAAGGTTAGAGGCATTATTATTGTGGGAAAATTTTGTGAATTGGAAGAAAAACAATGCTTTTGTGTGTTATTTCTGATTTTTGCTTCAAAGTAGAACTTAATGAATTGAAATTGTTACTATGTTTAATGGATGATGTAGATTAGTGTCTTCTCAAGCTTAGTGTGCCATCTTTTAGTCTTTTGAATTCATTTTCAATCATTGTTTGTAAATAGTTGCCTTTAACCCTGTTGCTGGTCTGAACCAGACTGTCTATAAAGAATGGAGTGCTAGACCACTTTCCCACCGTACAAATTATACAACCCTTTGGGAATAGTGACTAGACTCCATGTGTGTACATATGGTAGGTTTTAGGGTTTGTGTGATTGCAGGAACTATTAGAAAAGTCTTGCCCTAGGTGAGCCAGGAAGAGTCTTGCTAGGGAAGACCAGGAGTGTAGAGCACATAACTTGCAGAGGTGATGAAATTTTGTTGAATTTCCTTTTTGGGAAGTTGGATGTGAGTCTTACCAAGGTCTGGTGAATAGGAGGAACCTCCACCGATTCATTTGATAGGTAAAAGACTTAGCAGATTGGAAGCAGCCATAGAAGGCTTGAAAACCCTAGATTTTGCCCAATTTCAAGTTGAGGCCTTGTACGGCTAATGAAGACTCAAGACCTTGAAAATCCTTGAGAGGTGTTTATTAGAAGCAAGAATCTCAAAGAAAGATTGGTTGCTTTTTGGAGAAATTGAGAGAGACAACCGGTTTTCTCAGAAATGGAGACCTAATTGGGGCTCTTGGCTAGTAGCCCTTTTAACCCTAAATGAGGGTTTGGTGAAAGCGATGGAAAGGTGGAGTTTGGTGAACTTTCAAGAACCCTAGGAGGATGGTTTGAAGCTGTTGAATACATCTCTACACCCCTGTAAGGTCTAATTGAGAGTTGAGGTATTGTTAGTCTTTAGGGCAGATTAAAGGCTAAGGAAGAGTTAGAGCTTTGGCACCAAGTTTGACTTGGTTGATAGGATTTGACTTGATAGTTGGGTTGGCAAGGTGAACCAAGGGAACCTGCACAAACAGTGGGTACTATAGGTTATGGTGGTGGAGTGTGACACCATGGGGGTCTTCCCTAGCAAGATCCAAAGCATGGAACAGTGATTGTTTCCATCCAACCCAACCCTATTAGTGATCCCACAATACTGGTTTACAATTTTTGGCCAAATTGGACATTAAACTGATTTTTTTAACTAAATCTTCACTTTCGGGCACCTATAGTTGCTAAACCATGAGGAATTTGAAGATGATACAAACTAGTGATTTGTGACATTTTGTTTGTAGATTCTAAATATATATATTTTTTAAAAATGGAATCAAATTGCATTTTATTTTTCCATCTCCTTTGAAAACTAGTTTTTAATAGTAAACGCCATTTTTAAAGAGTGGTGTGTACTTGCTAATACAAAAAAAAATTTCTATGAAGGATAATTTTTTTTTTTCTAATTTAGATTTTTAACTATCATATCTAGTGTATGCAATTAGTTTCATAGTGTTTTATTGAATATTTTTTCTTAATTAAGTTTTGAAGTCAAACCAGTTACAATTCAGACATAGGTTTACTTGCGAACACATAATTTTTTTGTATGTATCGAAATTCAATTTTATTTTTTTGTTGGATCAAGGACATCAATATCTAGTGCATAAATTTTTTCACTATTTTTTATAATCTTCTATTTTTTCACATGTGTAGAATAAAGAGCTTGATTTTCAGTGAAAAACCTACATCAATGAAAAATAAAAAATAAATCTAATAATCAAATTAAATAAATTTAAAATTATACTTTTTGGAAAAAGTTTATAATAAGGAATAAATAATTACAAAAAATAAATTTTAAATTAATTCATTTGATCCCCCAAAAGGTAAATCAAAGTTTTTTTATTAGCATTTTGATAGGTGTAAGGGGGAACTCCATTATAGGTATGGTTTTAAACTAGCAGGGTTCTATCAATGGGTTTGATCCTAGGTCTAGTTTGGTCCCAAACCCTCTTTAATTGGAATCCTTTAAATGGAAAATTTCAAGGCTTAAATCATTATATTTTCTAAAAATATGCGATTTTGGCAAAAATCAGGATGTCCCAAAAAGTGTAAACCACTATTGTGGGATCACCCATAATTAGTGTTTTCATACAATGGATACCCACCTACATGCATGACACGCCCTACTAGTTATGAAATACTAGCTCATAGTGAACCGACAAGTGTACATAGTGGCAACTTACACTTACCATGGCTAGAGATTTCATATATATATAATCACTTAGTACTTCAAGCATAGTCATGATTTCATCCACCCCCTCGTTCGACTTGGTAAATATAATTACCATAAATAATATTGACTAGGTTATTCCACATATAGCATAACAAGATTATATTCCATTTAAAAGTGATATAACATAAATATGTTGATATAACTAACCAATTAGGTTCAACCCAACCTCTTAAATACCTTGTTTACACATTTGTAACATTCATGGAACTGGAAACTACCTACTATTATAGAATATGAGGAGAGAGATAAATCAATTTCTCTCACCATAAGGAAAGAATCTAAAAACCTTGATGCAGTTATGGATGAATGGTTAAAACTTTTGGATCATAAAGGTGTAGGCAAGAAAATTGTGAAACTAAGGACAACAGATTAAAAAATATTGCAAACATTAGTTGTGGGTTTGGGTTAGCAGTGCTACAGTTATATGTAGAGTACATTGAATAGCTTGACTTTGGAATTGCAGAGAAAGGAACCTCATTCCATGTATAATTTTACCACCATGCTTGAAAGAGTACACATATACATGACAATTGGTGTTAACATAGGGATTTATTGGGTACCACTCACATTTCACCCACCTATGCTACTCTATCTAATTCCATATTGGACCCCAGAGAAAGGTGAGGAATGTAAGAGAGTTTGGAATACTAGAATAAGGCAACTTGCAATTTATTGAGGTTTTTACTTAAAACAGATCCAAGGAGTTGATGTTGTGGACCTTAGGAAAATTTCCTTGCAATATAATCTCTACCCCTAGTTTTTTTCTTGAGGACAAGAAAAATTATAGTTGGGGGGAATGATGGGTTTCTTTATTAGCCTATTCTCTATTTCTTTTATGCATACTTTCAGACATTTATAGATACACCTTTCAAACAATATTCAGGATATTATGCTATCTTTTCATACTTATTATACAGACTTGGATCTAAATCATAGTAATGGAAATATGGTTATGACACAATATTATTGCATGGTTTACATGTGAGTATGCATGAAATGTGGATGGAATTCTATGTTTTAATTATGCTAGTTAGCCTTGTGCATATGTTTTGTGAATTAACCTTTTTGCAGCCATGGAGGAACTATAGCACGTAGCAACTAGAAGCTGTAACTCGCAACAAAAGGAAGACTGGGACAAAAAAACAAGGGAAGTTCCAAATTAAGTTGAATGCAATAACTATTATATGAAGACACTTGATGGAGATTGAGTGTGCATCATTATAACAAGTTAATAAAGCGTTGAAAAAGAAGAACTTTTTTGTTGATAGGATTCTAATAAATGTTTGTGTCTTATACATGAAATTCTATTTCATAGAGTTTCAGTTCTATTAGGATTCTTCTTTCTTTTCAGTTATGGTTTGAACAATTCAATCTTAACTATATGCTCTGATAGATCTAGGAGTGGAAGTTAATTATTGCATTTAGTTTTTACTTGGATAAACTCTCTCATGCTTGTATATAGTTGATGGATGAGTCCTTAGATAAGTTAGTTGATTTCAATATTTCGTTAACAATTGTTTTTAGTTTTAGCTATCTACAGACATGATGGTTACTTGGAATGATTTCATTAAATATAATTTATGAAAAATATTTTGTGTAATCTTTTGTGATGTGCAATGAATGGAGTTAAATTTTACATGGATTTGTATAATATGATATTTAGATCTGGTTCTAATTAAGTGAGGACAACCACTTGAGCAAGCCACTCAAGGTAATTATTCTTCACTTCATTTATAGTTGTTTATTTCTATTTAAGTAGTTATTTATGTTCATCATTGTTTCATAAATTGCATGCAAGCTAGATTAGATCCTTATTATCAATAATAAACATTCATCAACATCATGTATTTGGTTAGTTTTCAGTACTCCAGAGGTTAGAATAAGTCTTGTTGCTAGTTTGAATAGTTTGAGTTAGTTTAGTAATTCTTTATTAGTAGTAGTTCAGTTATAGGTTAAGCTATAGGTACCCATAGCCATTAGCTCTAGTTTATTTCTTTCAATGTTATGCAATTCTATAATTTTTTAGCAAGTAGAACATCTTGAATAGGATAACCTAAGTAGTTTTATATCTCTAAAAGTACATATAGTGCAACACCATCACAAGTTTACAAACCTTGGGTTGAAATTTTAATTTAGTCTTTGCAATGTTGATTGGACTGTTCAGTTAGACATGCCTCTGAATTAACTAGATGCTACCAATTTTACAATACATTACTTTAGACTCTACACATTGAACACAAATAATTTCAATTTGGACAAAAAAAATTTGTTGCACAAAATATAGAAAATAACATTTCAAGGAATGACCATCAAATATTTAAATTAGAAAACCCTTGACAAGGGTGATTATTAAGTTTACTAGATAAAGGTAATTCAAGACTTCATTGAGCACACAATTTTGATTTCTATGGCCCCCAAATTATGTATGTATGTATGTATGTATGTATTATTTCATGATCAAGTATAATATGCAAGGATGTAATAATAAACCAATCCTAATAATTATCAACTTATTGCAACTAAATGTCAATCTCTAATTATTGAAAAAAAATGCACATGTAGACACTAACTACAAAAAAAATTCCTTCTTCTTCACCCCCTCTTTGGATGATTTGGGTGCTCGTGGCTCCTCATATTTCTTAGGGCTTATGGAAATAAAGAAACAACAAATTTTTTTGGGACATTAAACTAAAAGAGGATATTATCTTTCTGAAAATTTGAAGGGTCATTGTTGAGAACTTTTCTCTTCAATTTGTGGACTCTCCTCGATGTGCTCCATCTTCCATTATGGTTAGCTATGATCTCTTGGCAGTTACTAATTGGAATTTCTCTTCTCTTCCTTCTAGTTTAGCTAATTCCAGTAATAATGCTAGAGTTAATACTAAGTAGAAGTGCCCACCCCTAGGGTGGGTCAAGGTTAATTTTGATGGGGCAATCAAGGGAAATTATAGGCCTACAAGCTATGGGAAGGTGTTGAGGAATGAAGATGGTAGACTCTTAGGTGTGGTGGAAATCCCATTGGGAAACTAGACTTTTCACCGCACTAAGGTCTAAGGTGCTTACATCAACATCAAATCTATGATGAATAGGGGTGTTTCTAAGTTATGGGTTGAGGGGGGGCTCCCTTAACATTGTTAATTACATGCTTGGAAATTAGAAGCCAAGCTGGACAACCAAGCAACTTATTGTTGATTCCATCATGATGTCGATATCATTTGATGAGACCCATGTCACTCATACCTATAGGGAAGGTAATTTCCTTGCTTATTTTTCTACTAACAAGGTTATCAGACTTAATAATTTCAAGGCATGGGAGGAGTACTCTTCCCTTCCTAAGAAGGCTAAGATTTTATTGCGAGAAGATAGCTAGACTTGGGCTTGTGATTTGGGGTGATCGAGTAATTATTACCCTCTTAATTACCACATATTTTATGGGTTATGTTTTGCCCATTCCCGTGCTCAATTGTATTCTTGCAAGTGTGGTTCAGCTTTGGAATATGTTAATGTTGGCATTTGAAATGGGTGGAGATATGAATAGGATTGAGACCCTATCTTGTGAGAAGTGGAGAAACAAGCACAAATTTTGGAGGATTCTAAGACATGGTCATATTACGCCCTATTTGGAAAGGCTTCATGGCCATGATCCCAAAACCTTTGCGGAGTTTGTTCGTTGTTGGCACAATAGATGTCTGAAGGTGAAGGGTGTGGATTTCATCATCAATGAAGACTTTATTGCTTTAATTACAAGTTTTTTGATGGATGGACACAAATTTAATAAAGAGAGGAAGAGTAATGGAGATGTTATGGACTAGTTCTTCAAGGATAATGAAAGAGCTTTCATGGGGTTATGAACAAGTTTCCCTTAAGTGATTCTAGGCAAATGTGGTGGAAGTTTTAATGAAATTTTTTAATCTTGATGGTCGATTTACTACTATTCTAGGGCATCATTTTACTCTACTTTAAATCATTTCAAACATGGGTTGCATGTGTCTTTTCTTTTTTTCTTCTTTCTTCCCTAGAAGTTTCAATTTATGCCCACTTAAAGAATTTTAGGTCCCCTGTTCTTCATGAAGGCCTCATTTTTCTCATCATGGAGCATGTGAGAGCGCATACCCTGGCTAATTCATTTAAGGGGAAAGAAAAGGCCATTAGTGAGGACTATTTTTCATCTGGTTTGGAGACAAGTGCTAATGGTGATGATGATTGGAAAGTGGAAGAGGATAATAATATGGGGGTTTCATTGTCCCTCGTGGCTTCCCCTTCTAAGAAAAGGAAAAAGGGGAATTTAAAGAAGGGACCCGCTAAGAAGCTTCATATGAAAAATTCAAATTATCGTGGGTCCTTCTCTGATGGGGAATATACTTAACAGAGTTCAGGTGGGTCTCACCACCACTTGTCCAAGAAGAATGTTGCACTTCATGGTTAGGGTTTTGTTGTGTTTGGTAGGGATGAGGAGGAGTAGTCCATTCAGCCAAGGGACAATGTTGTTGAGGGGATTTTGTGGAGGTATTCCAAAAGGCTTGCTAAAATACAAAGACTGGGGTCTAAAGGTGGTGTGAAGGGTAAGAATGTGGTTCTAGAATAGGTAAAGTTTGTGGCTAATAATGTTGTTGATATTGAATATTTCTTGGTTTGATAGACTTCCCCTCTTGTGAACGATGTTGGGGATTTGGGCAATAAGGAGGCCTCGAGTGAGAGGGTTGTGTAGGAGGATGAGGGTGTGAACTCGGACCTTAGCAAGCCAAATCCTTTAAATGTTAATCCTCTAGCTGGAGATTTTTCTTATCTTAATTAGATAATACTACCATGTATGAGCTATTGGATATGGCTCGGTATGGTGCTACTTACACCTTTAAACTTGCTAAATGGGTGTTGAAATAATTCAACGAGGTCAACATTAAAATCAAGGGCTTGAAGGATCTAACCAACCAAAGGGATCTCCATTAGACCTACTTATTAAGAGGTTGGTGGATTTGAAATGCTCACTATCTGATTTTAAAGCCCAGTGTGAAAGTTGCCTTGGTGAAATGGAGGAAAATATCAAGGAAACAAATGAGGACATCAAGAAGCTACTGCAAGTTAGCCATAGTTCGGTAAAGAACAATGCAAAGTCTCTCAAGGTTCTATTTGGAAAGATCAGTCAACTCTAGGAGGATTAGATGTAATTTGCAGACATGTTTGAGAAGGATCAGACCTCCAAGGGGAAGGGGAAGAAGACTATCAAAGAGGAGGCTAAAGGCCTAAGCACTAGAACAAGGGGGAGCCTTAGGAAGACATTTGTAGAAGGAAAAAAAGAGTTGATGGACATGGTTAACCTACCCTACAATTAGGAGATTGAGGTGGCCAACACCTTGAATAATATGAAGTGATATTTGTGTCTTTGTGCTATTTTTTCTGTTTCTTCTTTTCTACTGTTGGGTTGCTATTTTTTGGCTATTTTTTGATTGTTGACTATTGCTTGATTTTTACTGTGTTTATCTTTTTTAGTAGTATTTTGATGTTTACAATGTGATGTAAAGGGTTTCGGGTCCCTTCAAAACCTATTTTTCCCATATAATCAAAACTAAAAAAAAATAGAAAAAAATATTTATAATGAAATCATGACAATTGTCATTACTTATTAGTATCCATACCTAAACCTAGGATAATATGAGAAATTGTATGTACATAAGATTATCTACATTTTAAAATAATCATCTAAAAATTTCTCAACACTTTACAGATGAAAGTTCAGTTCATGGAATGGCAATTTTCTCCTAACTAAGACTAATCCATAACCATTTGAAATACTATGAAGATTATACAAAATTCTCGATGCAACTCCAAAAATTAAAACTTAAAAGATGATAGTTAGAAGTAATAACAAATACCAACTTCCCAAACTGAAAACTAATCCATTAACTAACACCTATTCCTTCTAATAATTGATCCTCTACTCCCAAACAATTTTTATTGTGTTTGATGTTTTTGCGGGTTAATTTTTTTTAAGGGATTCAAATGTGGTATTGATAGTTATACTACAATAGACCCAGCTATATATCTTTCCAAAGATCAATCATGGCTTTGATTCAAGCCTTTATTACAAGCACATATACATAGACTTGTTCTACAACTAGAAGAAATAAAATACAAAGTCGACAACTTACTAACAATTGACATTCATGTCTTAATTGTAGGTTACCAATTGTATATTAGATAACTTATTTTCATCGTAGTTTGGTCCCACTTATGTGTTGCAAGCATAAGGCTTTTCTTATCATATTTCAAATGTTTAAATGTTTTTAATTTACATGTTGGAGGAGAAACCTCCCAAGGGCATGTAGCCCTACCTTGGGGGCATGTAACACTCATGGGGGTTGTCATGACCCCCCCTTTGGTAACTCGTCCATGGGTGGCTTGCATTCAATCCATGGCGTCAACAACATGAACAAAATTAAACATCAAAAAGTATTTTAATATAATTCCATATGAATTTCAATAAGAGCCTTATGAATTAAATTTTATAATTTATGAATTATAACTTATATTTTATAATAATATCCATTATTATTATCCTAGATCTTATTACATTTTAGTTAGAAATAAATTGACATTTATGTTAAGAGGAATGGCATAAATAAATGTACAAAATCTTTGTAAAATACATCTATTTTTATGAAATTGAATTGATATAAAATAAGGAGTTAATTTATATAAAATTCCTTTTCTAATTATATTATAAATTTAATTCAAGATAATAGCAATAATTGACAAGATCATGCATTCACTTTCCTTTACGAATTAAATTCAATATTCTAGATGATTCTTTTTTTTAATGTCACTAAATAATATACTTGGAGACAAAAATCTTCCAACTATGTTCAAAACGTATTCTTCCTTAGCCTTTTCTCAATCTAGTGAAACATTTCAAGTTTTTAAATTCCATGTTTTGCAATCCTATTTTGCACAATAACTAAAATGGACATATAATTTTTACAACAAAAACACCTTGTACACTAATCATGCATAAAGTTCCTTGATCATTTTCTTAAGACCCTATTTTCATTCAACAAAGAATAATGTCTAATTTTTATTTGAGTTTGCTTAACTATTTTTATAAGGCATAACACATTTATAAAATTGAAACATTAACCACATACACCATAGTTGTATTCCCATATGACCCACTCTTGGAAACTTTAACTTCCTTTAACTCACAAAGCTAATTAAATATTTCCTTGAAACTTGAATTTTATGAACTTTTCAATTTGCTTCAACTCTAACATATATAACCTAAAAGAAGAAGTCTAAAAAAAAAATAGTATAACCAAAAATCTCTCCTCCCAACCATAGGATTGATATTCAATCCACCCCCGAGCTCTAAGGGTCACATAGCCCTTCCCAAGAACACACACATAACATTTTTCACATGGAAAAATTCACAATTTCAACCCCCATAACCCTTGGACAATTACAACCATTTAGCATTTATAACCAATTATACTCACAAAACAAGAAAGTCCCAACACACATCTCACAATCCAAAGTATAAGAAACCATACAACAATTACTTACTCATCAACAAGGATCTACAAAGGAAATATCTTACCAAAATGTTATTATCCATCATGTGGAAGCCTTTCCTCCACAAGCCCCTTCCTTCCATTCTTCCCAAGAGTTCTCATCCAAAATGAGAAAGCAACCAAGAGACATGAGCAAAGCTAAAGAAAAAGAGAGAATCCAAGGCAAAGAGATCTAAGCCCCATCCCCTCTCAAGGAGAAAGAAAAAAAAGGAGGAAAGACAACTACCTCTCCATAACTTCCCAACCACCCAACCAACTCCAATTTTCACAACTTTTCATTAGTGGGTAATTAGAGTGGACTCTAGACTTTATTAAAGCGGTTTTATGAGATGAAAAAACCCTAACCCATAGACCTACCACCTAGAAAAGTTTTTAAACAATTAAGACCACATAAGGACTTCATAAAACATATAATAAGTGATCATATAAATAAGGTGACTCAAGGGGGATAATGAAACAAACTATCGCATACACACAACCCCTACCACATAAAAAAAAGGTTAAATCGCATGTCCTTGACAAGACCAAAAAGTGACAAGGATTAATTGTCATAGCCCAATTTTTATTGCATTTAAATTATAATTTGACAAATTGAATTATTGAGGAAATTTAATATATAGAATGAAAATTTTGATATTTTGAAAAAGTTTGAAAGAATTTGACAGTCATTGACTATGCGATCTTTTGAACTATCTTATACTTTATCATGATTGAA